>JAVXUP010000989.1:0-304845 GCA_033070095.1 Escallonia herrerae | reverse complement strand
CGGATCTGTTATATTAATTGCTTACATATCCGTATATTTTGAGTGTCATTATGTCTTGATAGAATTAAGATTGGATAATAGGCATTATGTCGATGGGTCTCAAGTGCACTTGGTTTAATATGCATTGGCATGAAGCGAAATATCGAATTCAAAATATGTCGCATTCATGCATTTCACATACATGTAACGTAATAATCAAGTGAAACTCAATAAAAGTATAATACTAAATTGTTCCAAAATAGTATACCCCAGACTTATTCCACGTTTACTATCATTGCGAATTACCATACCATTACTGTTGTGGCCAAAAATTGACCGGAACCGAACAAGCGTCGGTTGGGACCAAACAAGCACGCGAGCAGACCTGCAAAGCACAACACGAGCAAACGGTGACGCGCCGGGACCCCGGAGGGGGCTCCGGCGGAGACCGATGCTTAAGTCAGTAAGCATCTTTGAGTGAGTATCTGAAAAATAACTTAGATCCCTTGAACTTACCTTTTTCCTCCCTTTTATAGGAAAGTATTAAAGAGTCAGTTACTTGACATAATGGGCAGTTATTATCTTTTATGGGGAGTTAACAAATTTGATGGGTGTTTATTACCCATAATGGGAGAGTGGGAGAGTGGGTAAATGCCACTTCCCACCTCTCCAAAAGTCACAGGGCAGTTTCAGAACTCTCTGGTTGCGACACGTGTCGCTCTTCCACAGGTGTATATTTTTACCCATATCATTTGCCCCCCATTCCATGTTCTTTCTGAGAAAGAACGTGGAAGCAGGATAATTGACTTAACATCAAATTTTAGACTTTATTAAGGGATGCTCCGCGTTAGGAATTTAAAGCAAAAGCGATATCTCACTCCTATTGGTAGAGTGCAGAAACTTTTGGTTTGGCAAAGGCGGGCTTGTCTACTCGGCTTGCTGAATACAGGCTTAGAAGGGCTGGCCTACTCGATTGGCAGAGTAGAGGCCTTAGAAGTGCTCGTCAATTCGGTTAGCGAGCAGAGGCTCTCTAAGGAGCTCGCCTAATCAGCTAGGCGAGTAGAGAGAAACTCTACTGTGTTTGTTTGCTTGGCTTGGCAAGCAGAGGCTTAGAGGCTCTAATGTGCTCGTCTATTCGGCTTGGCCGAGTAGAGGCCTTCATAGGGGCCCGTCTACTTGGCCTAGCTGAAGAGAGGCTTTGGGGGTCTAATGTGCTCGTCTGCTCGGCTTGACTAGCAGAGGCTTAGACCCAAAAGAGCTCATCTACTCGGCTGAGCGAGTAGAGACATTAGGTGTCTAATGTGCTCGTCTGCTCAGTTTCGCGAGCAGAGGCTGAGACTTTGAATGAACCTCGTCTACTCAACTGGGCGAGTAGAGGCAGAGGGGTCTAATGTGCTCGTCTGCTCGGCTTTGCGAGCAGAGGCTTAGACCTCGAATGGAGCACGTCTATTTGGCCGGGCGAGTAGAGGCAGAGGGGTTTAATGTGCTCGTCTACTCAGCTTTGCGAGCAGAGGCTCAGACCTCGGATGGAGCTTGTCTACTCGACCGGGCGAGTAGAGGCAGAAGGGTCTAATGTGCTCGTCTGCTCGGCTTGACTAGCAGAGGCTTAGACCCAAAAGAGCTTATCTACTCGGCTGAGCGAGTAGAGACATTAGGGGTCTAATGTGCTCGTCTGCTCAGTTTCGCGAGCAGAGGCTGAGACTTTGAATGAACCTCGTCTACTCAACTGGGCGAGTAGAGGCAGAGGGGTCTAATGTGCTCGTCTGCTCGGCTTTGCGAGCAGAGGCTTAGACCTCGAATGGAGCACGTCTATTTGGCCGGGCGAGTAGAGGCAGAGGGGTTTAATGTGCTCGTCTACTCAGCTTTGCGAGCAGAGGCTCAGACCTCGGATGGAGCTTGTCTACTCGACCGGGCGAGTAGAGGCAGAAGGGTCTAATGTGCTCGTCTGCTCAGCTTTGCGAGCAGAGGCTTAGACCTCGAATAGAGCTCGTCTACTCAGCCAGGCAAGGAGAGGCAGAGGGGTGTAATGTGCTCGTTTGCTCAGCTTTGCGAGCAGAAGCTTAGACCTCGAATGGAGCTCGTCTACTCAGCCGGGCGAGTAGAGGCAGAGGGGTCTAAGGTGCTCGTCTGCTCGGCTTTGTGAGCAGAGGCTTAGACCTCGAATGGAGCTCGTCTACTCAGCCGCGCGAGAGAGGTAGAGGGGTCTAATGTGCTCGTCTGCTCAATTTTGCGAGCAGAGGCTTAGACCTCGAATGGAGCTCGTCTACTCGGCTGGGCGAGTAGAGGATAGGCATGGGTCTAGTGCACTCGTCTGCTCAGCAGAGGCTAAAACCAAAGGCGCTCGTCTACTCGGTAGAGTAGAGGCATGGGTCTAGTGCGCTCGTCTGCTCGACAGAGGCTAAGACCAAAGGCGCTCGTCTACTCGGTAAAGTAGAGGCATGGGTCTAGTGCGCTCGTCTGCTCGGCAGAGGCTAAGACCAAAGGCGCTCGTCTGCTAGGTAGAGTAGAGGCATGGGTCTAGTGCGCTCGTCTGCTCGGTAGAGGCTAAGACCAAAGGCGCTCGTCTACTCGGTAGAGTAGAGGCATGGGTCTAGTGCGCTCGTCTGCTCGGCAGAGGCTAAGACCAAAGGCGCTCCTCTACTCGGTAGACTAGAGGCATGGGTCTAGTGCGCTCGTCTGCTCGGCAGAGGCTAAGACCAAAGGCGCTCGTCTACTCGGTAGAGTAGAGGGATGGGTCTAGTGCGCTCGTCTGCTCGGCAGAGGCTAAGACCAAAGGCGCTCGTCTACTCGGTAGAGTAGAGGCATGGGTCTAGTGCGCTCGTCTGCTCGGCAGAGGCTAAGACCAAAGGCGCTCGTCTACTCGGTAGAGTAGAGGCATGGGTCTAGTGCGCTCGTCTGCTCGGCAGAGGCTAAGACCAAAGGCGCTCGTCAACTCGGTAGAGTAGAGGCATGGGTCTAGTGCGCTCGTCTGCTCGGCAGAGGCTAAGACCAAAGGCGCTCGTCTACTCGGTAGAGTAGAGGCATGGGTCTAGTGCGCTCGTCTGCTCGGCAGAGGCTAAGACCAAAGGTGCTCGTCTACTCAGTCGGGCGAGTAGAGGCAGAGGGGTCTAAGGTGCTCGTCTGCTCGGCTTTGTGAGCAGAGGCTTAAACCTCGAATGGAGCTCGTCTACTCGGCTGTGCGAGTAGAGGTAGAGGGGTCTAAGGTGCTCGTCTGCTCGGCTTTGTGAGCAGAGGCTTAAACCTCGAATGGAGCTCGTCTACTCTGCTGTGCGAGTAGAGGTAGAGGGGTCTAAGGTGCTCGTCTGCTCGGCTTTGTGAGCAGAGGCTTAGACCTCGAATGGAGCTCGTCTACTCGGCCGCGCGAGAGAGGTAGAGGGGTCTAATGTGCTCGTCTGCTCGATTTTGCGAGCAGAGGCTTAGACCTCGAATGGAGCTCGTCTACTCGGCTGGGCGAGTAGAGGATAGGCATGAGTGGTGATGAGTTGGTCGTGCTACTCAGCCATCGTATGAGGGGGGTGTAGGCTCCGTGCAAGAAAGGTCGTAGTATTATATACATGTAGCCCCCCTGACTAAGAAGGCATAAATGCAAAGATGGCTTCTTAGTCACTGTGTAGGGCACGTCAGCAAAGAACAGTTATTTGCTGGCTCGGTGAGACAAGTAGATAAAGCTAGGGAGTGTGGTCTGTTTGTTCAGCTAGATGAGCAGATAAAGTTAAGAGGACCATGGTTTGTCCAAGCAAGTAGCAAACGTGGAGACCGTCAGAGCAAGATGCGACTAGATGACTAATAAAGACGTTGCATCACTTTGTCGATACGCTGTGTAGCGATGTGCAACAGTGGCAAATAAGAATACGGGCATAATATCTCAAATTTGCTAGACATACTGACAAAGCTATAATCATAGTTTGTGACGCTCTCGCGGTTATCAGATTAGTGTTAGCGTGTGCGTCTCCATTTCACAAGTCAACTTATGATGCTTGGCGGGCAGGATGCTGCTTTTAACGCTCTTAGCGTAACTAAAGCAACATGGGCTGTGTATTTTCTTCAAGTATGAAGTAGGGTGTAATATAAACCCTCGTAACATGTCATGGGAAAATATAGCAAGAAAGCATATGAACTAATAAAGGCAGCCATATTTCAGTACTAATCATACTCTATGACACGATTACTATCCTGTCGATTAGGTAGTTACAATGTGTCGCAAGTGAGGCATAATAGAAAATTATGAGCACTTAGATGGCCTAAAGGCGCTTTGCCAAAAAGTGAATACTTCTAGGCCATAATGTTTAAGCAATACAAAAGTGTCTGCTAAGCATGCTGGGGCTAGAAATCATAGCTCTTATTTTTAGCGACGAACGTGTGATAAACATGTTAGGCTATAAGTGCAGGCTTTTTAAGACATATGTTGCATATATCAAATAAAAAGAAGTTTGTGGGTTCAAGTCTAAATATGCACATTTTTAGGGCAAAAACGTAATTGCTTAAAAGGAAAGTATGACCTGATTTATTTAGTCAATGGCTGGACTTTTCTCCTTCACGAAAGAGGCAGTCAGAGCATCGTCAAAGCACCGCCGCCACCGGAAGTGCCCTCTGCCGGCGGTTTGGCGCCAAGTGAGGTAGATTCGGCCACTTCTTCTTGGGTATTTCGATTACAGACGAAGGCTCAGCGTCAACGGTCGCAGCGGTAGGGGCTTGGACTGAATAGTGATGGCTGTGGCATGTCTAACTACGGCGAAAAGTGGGCCGGAGTAGTGGCGGGATCCCGTCGCTAGGTGGCGACGGCGTGCGGTTGCCGTGACCTCAATTTGTAAAGACTGGTTCGCGATTGGCATGATAGTTCATGGCTGACTGTGGCAGCGGTCGTGGGTCTTCTGTGGGCGACGCAGCGACGTCGCGATCATGGTGGTAAGGATTTTGACGAAGAGGCAATGGCCGATGGGAGGCCCGTATTTTGTCTTGCAGAACCCACGGCGGTGGGACATTTAGTATGGCAGCTGAAACCCGCCGCTTGAAGACGGTGGTGCTGGCGGTGTTGCCGTTTTCTCTCCCACCTTTTTTTTTCTTTCTTTCTCCAAAGATTTTGTAAGGAGGTGCTTGAATCGTTGGGTTGATGACCCACGGTTGTGGGTGATTGGTGACTGTTCCTGCCGCAGTGATGGTGGCGAACCTGTGGCCGTTCCGGCGCTGTAACTGTGGGCAATTGGTCCATTGCCGGATTTAAAGCAGTGATTAGATTAAGGATCCGTGGTGGCCGGTCGATTAGAGGCTGCGACTGCGCTACCCTTGGCTGTGGTGGCACTGCTCTTGGTTGTGGTGATGGTAGCCCGCTGTTTGGCAACGGCATTCCGATTTCGACAGTGTGTGTTGAGCGGCACAGCGCTGCTATTGATCCCGTCTCTCTCTTCTTTCTCTCTCTTGCAACGGTGTGCCATCGTAGATGGCCGCAGTTTATGGGTTTGGTTGATGCGCTGGTAATGGCATAGAGTTGGACAGAATGAATTTGGCGGGGAGCTGGCCGGATTGACGCTAGTAGCTTGCCTCTCATTGCGACGGTGCGTAATCAACGGAGTTGTCGTTGTTAGTGCCGGAGTAAAGTGAGCCCGCAGCGGTGGAGGATCTTCTCCGGCCTATCAAACGACGGTGTCATCGGCATCGTCGCGAATCTGGTGCAGCGGCAGCCCGGTTGCGTGGTTATTGTCACATCTGGTGGCCGGCCGTGGCTGGCTGTGATTTATCCGATAGTGTCACGGGTGACACTGGCCGGTCATGGCGGTGGCAAATCTGTCTGCTTTATGATTGACTCGGCCGATTTCTGGTGGATCTACTGCGACGCTTCTTCTCAGCGGAGTTGCCTAGTGCGATATCGTCAATTATGACAGTGAGACACTAGGGATTTGAATGGTGGGATGCAACGCTGCTGGTCGCGAGAGCAGTGGGTTGGTGACCGAAGAAAAGGCGCCGGTAACGGCAGCCCCTTGGTTGTGATTTTCTCGACACTGCTGATGTTGTTGCCGTTAATGATCGTGCATCGGCACTGGGCAATGGCAGTTGAGGCTGCTTAATGGCGTCATGGTAGCCTCGTAGGGGCGTCGTTGGGTGGTCATGCTGTTGAGGCCCACCGATGGTATCTTGACCGTCTAGAGCATTGCCGGTGCTGTTGATCATTTTTTCAGCGTTCTGAACTCTCATGCTTTGCGTGTTTGCTAGGTCTACTTGGCTAGTCGGGTCCCACGGATGGCGCCAAAATGTTGTGGCCAAAAATTGACCGGAACCGAACAAGCGTCGGTTGGGACCAAACAAGCACGCGAGCAGACCTGCAAAGCACAACACGAGCAAACGGTGACGCGCCGGGACCCCGGAGGGGGCTCCGGCGGAGAGTCTCCGATGCTTAAGTCAGTAAGCATCTTTGAGTGAGTATCTGAAAAATAACTTAGATCCCTTGAACTTACCTTTTTCCTCCCTTTTATAGGAAAGTATTAAAGAGTCAGTTACTTGACATAATGGGCAGTTATTATCTTTTATGGGGAGTTAACAAATTTGATGGGTGTTTATTACCCATAATGGGAGAGTGGGAGAGTGGGAGAGTGGGTAAATGCCACTTCCCACCTCTCCAAAAGTCACAGGGCAGTTTCAGAACTCTCTGGTTGCGACACGTGTCGCTCTTCCACAGGTGTATATTTTTACCCATATCAATTACCATGTGATAATTAAAGATAAATTTAAACGATTACCTTTTTCGTGATAATGATACAATTATGTGATTGAGTTTAAGATATATCGAATGGATAAAAGCTTTATTTACGTCTAATTTATCGTACATTATCACTACAAGAGAAAAGGCTTTTAGCGACGGGCAAATCCGTCTCTAAAAGCCCTACATCTGTCGCTAAAAACTTTTAGCAAAGGACTCCCCGTCGCTAAAAGTCCTTCGCCTAAAAACTCATCGCTAAAAGTTTTGTTATTGAATTTCAAAATTCGTCGCCTAAAATTGGACTTTCAGTAACGGACTTATTTATAGATTAGTGACGGAACTTCCGTCGCTAAATGTATTTTTTGTATTTAATTTATTATTTTTTGAAGATAATTTATTACATTAAATAATGAATTATTTCATTATTAAAACTCTTTAGTGACGGAATAAATTCGTCGCTAAAAGTCATCTATTTTTTAAATTTTTTTCTATTTTTTA
Source organism: Escallonia herrerae (assembly GCA_033070095.1). Lineage (NCBI taxonomy): Eukaryota > Viridiplantae > Streptophyta > Magnoliopsida > Escalloniales > Escalloniaceae > Escallonia > Escallonia herrerae. Next base: position 297,677 of record JAVXUP010000989.1, on the reverse strand, counting down.
ATGCCAAAACCTGTAATTACAAATTCAAGTTTTCAACAAGACACAATCCAACAAATGCACATTAGGGTCAAATAATTGCTGATCCATTAGCAATTATTTAACCTTAAAACAAACACAATATACAACTATAAAACTTTAAAAAATGTATACTATAATCGAAAAATAAAATGTACATATTGTTCAGGAAGGCACGGGAGTTGGATACAATAGAGTAGTGGAAGGGAGTACAAGCCGGGAGGGCACAAGAGCGGGAGGTTAGTACAAGCCAGGAGGGCACGAGAGGGGGTCGGGTGTTGCCGAGTCCCGGATCTGGATCCTACTGATCGTCCTCGTCCACGGGGGCACTTTGATCCGGATCCGGCTCAGCATGTCCAGCAGCAGTGCCTGCATGTAAAGTCACGGACGTATTAATCTCGATAGCAATCGTAATTTCAAGCATTTAGTAAACATATTTATTATTTGTACTTGATCATGCGCCTGATCATCCTGAGCACCTCTATAGCAATGGGCAAATCTTGTCCTCTTTAACGGTTGTTGCGCAGTCAGTGCCTGTGTCTATGGAGGGGCAGCAGGGGGTGGGGACACTTCTATCACGGCACATACAGTTGTGCTAGGCAGGCCATGTATGCGGCCTTTCAGCCTATTGATGACCTCCGGTGTATCCAGCCATCGCTTCAATGCCCCAGTACTCGTACCCGTACTTGTGGACGCTGATGGCTGTCCGGGCAACTGTTCGACCCCCTAATCTGTTCATACGAGGCCTGCAAAATAGTGATTTAAAGATTTGAAAACATTAACGTAACAAACATTGAATACAAAGACAAAAATTTAACAAGTTAAACAAATTAACTCGAACTTACATCGATCCACAGGGAAATATCTAAAACATAGTCCCCCGCCTGGTGCGCATCGTCCTCATCCTTCTTCCTCACGTGAGTCCGACTATAGAGCTATGACCTCATTCTCATCTAAGCATTCTTGTGTCGGATGATGTCGGGTGCCACCGACCCCTCCGTGTGCATGGGATTTTTTTCATGTCTGTTCTCGGCCCCACTCCTACTCTTGGCCTCCCAGCCTGGATCCGTACTCCACCGATCAACCATTTGCCCCATACAGAAGGAGATATCCAATGTGGGGGATATTTCATCAACTCCTACATCGAGGCACCCTCAGGCAGCATCTTCTTTGCCCGGTCCCCTACGTCGTGCAGCCATCGGCGGTAATTCTTGTCGATGTAGGCAAAAAAAGCCTGCTGCCCCAACGCCTGCTGCTCAAGCTACTCAAACTTGAACTGTAATATCCCGAACCTAGGGTTAGCCGGTTAATATTACTTTAGCGACAAATTCTATGAGTGATATTCTTTTGAGTTCTTAGGGATGATTAGCTTGAGCAGTATTATTAGTGACAAATTAAAATAACACTAGTTGCAGATAAACAACGGTGCAAGAAAGAAATAAATGAAATTGAAGGGGATGAATTTGAAAATTTTAATTTCAATTGGGTCTTTGTTTAAATATAGATATAATGAAAAAAAAAACAAGAGAAAAGGATAGTGAACAAAGAGAGAAGACACGCAAAGAGAGAAGGGCAAGGCAGCCGCCCCTAGAACGGGCGGTGCCCCATCTCTTAGACCAGCTGAGCCATCGGTGACGGCGACACCAAAGGGCCACCGGGGACGACACTGGAATAGCCACCAGTCCATCCACCCAAGGGCTGTCGTCGCTAAGCCCAATGTTAGCAGATCTACGAAGGTAGTGCCGACGTCCTTCGCCGTCGATGGGCATCGACCAGCCATGACCGGCAACCACCGGCTATTTTATCGATGACCGCCGACAGAGAGAGAGAGAGACTCGACGGGTGACCGATAGGTTATACGGCAGTGGCAATGCCGATTTAATCCACGGTTAGAGATTGCTCGCAGGTGGTGTTTTAGGTGATCGAGATTGGTGGTCGATGTGCTGGCGGTGACGTCGCGCCAATGGTCAACGGCGACGATGTTGGTGATGCACCACTTTATGGAGATCACAGAAGGTAGTGCATGGTTGGTGACGGTGGGGCAGCGGTGGTGGTGTTTTGGTATTGGGTGCACTGGCAACTGTGGTGCTTAGGAGATCGCACTAGGATGGAGAAGGGAGATTAAGGTGGCTAATTTTTATGCCGGCGGTTCTGCTATAAGACTGGCCGTGATTGCAGTGGAGCCATGGGTTTGTGGTGATGATGGTTGACAGCAGCGATACAGCGATTTGACACGGCAGTAGAGAAGGTTTGTTGCTTCTGTTATGTTACCACCGGTGAGTTGGGTGGTGGAACGGTGATCGGGAGTGTGGCTGATTAGTGGTAATTGGTGATTGGAGGTGCATCTAAGGTGGAGCTCGGCAGTTGCGGCGGTGGTAACACTTAATACTATTGATTTAATGAGTTAAAACTAAAGAATTTTGGTAGCACTCTGTATAAATTATGAAATGGGTTCTTGTGGGTGCCTTTGTTCTTGGTGAATGAAATGGAATGAACGAGATGGTTATTTAGGTGTACGGTGTGTGTGTGTGTGTGGCAGGTGTATAGGTGTGGTTATTGTCAGACAAGCGTGTGTAATGGGGTGAAATTTGTCTGGGTGTATATGATGAATGTGATATGGAGTTAATTTGGGTGTGGAATCGTAGCGACAATGGTGGTGGGCATGCGTGCATGTTTGTATGTGCGTGACTGTGTACTATTTACAAGGTGTATATACAAAGTGTGTCGGTAGGTAACAGGGTACAATAGTTTTGTGTGCATAGTGTGAAGTTGACTTTGTGTGTAGAATAGTAACAATCATCGTGGTCAAATGGTTGTGGGTTGTTGGGAAGTGGCATCTATAATGGTAGATTTGTTGTGGAAGCTAACAGCGGGTATGTTGGGTTTTGGTGGTATTGATTATGAAACGGGGGTTCGACGGTACGAGTTCAATATTGTTGTAGTTAATGGTTGTGGTTTAAAGGTGGTGCTCGAGGTGACTGGAGTGGGGCAACCGTGGTGGAGTGTATATGACGGTGGTCTATAGAATTTAGGACTCTGTTGATTGATGAGGGAAGTTATTGGTTGCAATGGTTGATGGGTATGGATATTATATTGGGATGGAGTAGCTATCGGTGAAATGTGTATGACTGTATAATTCTGGTATCTGGGTGGGTTGTGTGCTGGCACCGATAGGTGTACGTGTTTCATGTGTTTAGGCAAGTGTGTATATTGTGTAGGCGTGGTTGTGGCTGAACGATAAGGTGTAACAGGGGTGCATGTTGGACACTATTGCATGAGGAGTGCGGTTGCGTATATTGTAGCAATAGGGCATGCTCGATGGGTTAGTGACATCAAGTTAGTTGAGAGAGGCTCGACAGCGGTGATGAAATGCCAAGAATGGCATGGTGAACTGGGCACGATTTTGGAAGGGTTGTGTAGCGGGCGGTCAGATGCGGCGTCGGAATTCTTTAAGGAAATAACCAACAGGAATCATCAATGATGCCTTCATGTCATAGTAAAGCTGGGAACATGGAGATAAAAAGAATGGCCCTAACTGTTCTTTTAGCAAGATGTAGCAGCGAGATTGTCGCTCTAGAGACTCTGATGTGAAAAATGTGTAGCGTCAAGTAAGCGACCTTTCGATTCAACTAGTATTTTTCTATAAAATGTATATGTTTATGTATTGATAAAAAGTGGCGTTTATCAGCATTGACCGTTTTAATCATGTTTAGTTAGTCTGACTTGATTTGCTAAACAAAGCTTTTAATGGTTTAATTCCCGTCAAAACCGGACCGGCATGTAAATGATATCTTTCTTAGAAATTGTTATGGAACTCAGATTTGAAATGATTAGTGCAAGTAAGATGCCTTGGTATTTGACGTTCTTGTGAAAATTGAAGAGCTTGAAAACTGTCAAAATGGGTGTGAGGATGGTTTGACATTAATTGAGGAGTGATTGTGTTTACGATGAACCAAAAAGTCTTTTTGTTTATTCGATTGATGTGCCCCATATCCACGGGAGAAAGTTGGATTTCGGGCCCTGGTCAACGGGGCTTGTACGTTGATGTACAGTACTGTTGCTCGTGGTTCGCCCTTGCGTCCACAAAATTTTATCCCGGATGGAGGAGGGATTTCGGGCCCTAGTCAGTGGGCCTGTACGCTGACCGCAGCATATCGTTTGAGCTAATGTTGGGATTGAGCTGGTTGTTATGAAGTTTTGTGATAATCATTATGTACTTCAGTTTTGGTTTCATGTACTCTGCTTTGTTTTACCCGATGGTTATCAAATCTATGATTTTTAGATATCTTAATGGTGCTACAATATAAAGGGAGTTATTTTCTAACATGCTATGGTCCAGCTAGTTGAATCATTAATTACTTACTGAGCACGTGGAAGCTCACCCCTTACTTATCATTTCAGGTTTGAAAGTAAGTGATAGCGAGGAGCATAGGAAAGGAAAATTTGGCGCCAAGCTTCGGACACTGCTTTGAATGAGCTGTTAAACATTTAGATTGTTGGTTTAGCCTTAGTTGTTGATAGGTCGGAGTTATGAAGAGTTTTAGCATAAGTGTTGTATTCAAATGAAAATATGAAAATGTAATTAAGGTTTGTAGAAGTTTTAATTTCCGCTGCAGCTTATATTGATTCTAGTGAGTAAGGCCTGGCAGAGCCCTATTTTGGAGTCTATTGGGTCTGCGGCCGGTCACGTGCCTAGCTCACGGGCCTGCCCGTGGGTTCGGGTCATGACATGAACCCCTCCTGCAAGGCATCCAATTACACAAATTAATGTAAATACTACATTCTAATTAAACAAATAATGACTGAAAAAATTATTAATTGTACTAGCCACTCCTCCCATAGGGACTCCCTCGTCCAGGCATCCCAGTCCTTTCAGTACAGCCGTGGCTCAAAGAATCCGCCTTTCACATGGACGCCAATCTTCGTCGTCACCTGAATCTCCATGATCCTACCAAAGAAATAAATAAATACATTAAATAAGTGAACCGTAATAACTATCGGAATTAAAGAGTGTGTATATTGCATGATGTAATTGTTTTACTTACTGACCCTCCTGCGTGAGAGTAACTCTCTGTTTATGCTGGGGGTCGATGCGTACCCCACATGTTGGGGCCACGGTCTCGTCAAGATCCTACAAAACACTAACATTAATACAATTTAAATATAATTTAAATATAAGGCTAGCATTATGACTAAACACCGTTATCAAATATACCTGACGTACAACCCACAGAAGAAAGAGAATCAACGCGCATGTGGGAGGAATTGGCATGGGGCTGGGGTAACGGCTAGAGCTGGGGCCCCGTCTGCTGTATGTGAGCACTATATGTCTCGTCATCAGCGGTTAATGACGAGGTGGGACCCCCATTTTTTGGTGCACCTTAAAAGTTGGCTACTAAAGCTATATAGAACGAAAAGTTGAGAGCACGGTTTTGGGATTTGCCCATCAATATAAAAAAAAAATCTTTCACTAGAAAGTCTCCTACTTAGTCATGCGTTATAATCATTTGCACAACTTCGAACACTTACGAAAATAGTACTTGTAGTTGATAAAATACAAAATCAATGTGCATGGTGAATACCAAAATCAATGCACTAACTTTCAACTCAACAAAACAAATAAATAACAACATAAAATAGCTTGTACCTGTAGACACCTTATTTTTGAAGTCTTGCTTTTTCTTTTATTTACGCTTGGGCTTAATTGTTAATTTAGTGTATCATTACCATAGCTTTAGTCTGATAATGTATAATGAGCAAAACTTATTTAAGCCCAATCCCATGAGTTCTCCATTCCAATCATGATCTTACTCCAGCAAGTCCAGTTAGTAATCCAGTCCAATTATGTTTAACCTAGGTTAAGAATCTTTCCCTCTATAAAAAGGGTGATTTGGCTTATTAGAGGAGAAAGAAAAAACCCTAGGAGAAGAGTGGCTAGGTTATAAATCCCGACTTCCCGCATCAAACACATACATGAACTTTGATCAGCCCTAACTTGCTCATATGATGCCTAATTTAGGCCATTCAAAATCCTAAATCATGTAAGTTTTCAAGGGCTATAACTTTGAAGAAGAAGTACGCAAATCCATTCAGGGTCATATTTATATTCAAAGCATAATTTTTCTAATCGGGGAAATTCCCTTTCTAAGTTTTAATTTTCTGAACGTAAACTGCTCATATGATACTTGATTAGGCCGATCGAACTGTAAATTGTTAGATATAAATCCTCTTTTGGAATGTTATCACACTTTCTTATACAAATACTACAATACCATATAAATAATAACACGCTACAAAATAAGTTGGAACAATCAAGTTGATGCTTTGTTCCAAAAGGTTGTTCACGCACCCACAATCCCCAAGATTAGTATATCGTATTAACCACGTTTGCACGTACTTGGAATAGAGTCTCATAGAAGACTCTCTTCACTTTCCTCTGCCACAACTAACACATTATCAAATTGTGCTCTGCCATAATTGACACATTACCAAATTGTGCTAAATTCATTAAAGTGTATAATAGAATCTTGGAGTAAGTGTGTGCCTCGAGTATTTGAAGCAGTTTTTTGGGTGTGTGTGATCTATGTTAATATATGTCTGTATCTGTGATGGACGAATGGCCAAATATGTAGAGGGAAAAAGGAAGCAAAGCCTCTGAGGCTAAGGAAAGAAAGAGGTAAGTTGGGCTGCCAAACCATTTAGTCGAAGAAAACATCAACTAGCTTATATGGAGAAGGTATATCTCCATTTGGTCAAAAAGGTGGCAACCTTTTGTCAAGGAAGAGGGGATACCCCACGTACGTGTGTTTTGAAACACACTAAAATACAACAATCCCCTACATGTTTCAAACACAGACTCGAAAAGGAAAAGAAACAAGAAATTATCCATCGATGAGGTGTCACATGGATTGAACCTTTACTAGGATAAATAAGCATGAACTCACTGAAATACAATGGTAGAGTGAATACTCTTTTTACTAAATTTTGCAATGTGAATTGTGCATACTCACCAAACACATAACATTTCTAGTCAGGATTGTTCTTGCGAGTTGATGATAAATAGCCATATGTCGTGCCTAGATATTCTTGTGTGCTCTAGTGTAATACCCAAGTCCTATAGACACTGTAGTGGTCACTTTGTGTGCTCTAGCTCAACGTCACACACGTATAGGTGGTATCCATCAAGAAATGTGCAGCTCACTATTGTATTCCAAAAATTAAGGATTGCGGACCAATTAAGAGCTATATGCTCATCCTCAGACACTGTAGTGGTCACTTTCATACACTATAGTGATAGACTCTTCTTTAAAGGCCTCTTGTCTTAGCGGATATGCACAAAGCGGCAGTGCCCTTCGGACTCTATGACTTCGTTATTACTTGCTAGACCTTATTCACGCCATCGCCAATTATTGAAGGTATCCATCATTTCGTGTCTAAATTTGGGTACAGTCCTATCCCCTTGATGCTTCCATCATTAAGCTTCTCCTTAGTGGCTTAATCAGAGGATCGACCAAGTTTCTTTCTGGCCTCACCAAGTTCATGGATACGTTACTATTCTCAATTAGCTGCCTACAATAGTAACATGTTGCATTCTGGTGTCACGACTCTTCCCATTATATATTTTACCTTCGGCTCGAGCAATGACAGCTAGAAAATCACAATGTATCACCACAACTGAAATAGGTATACTTTAAAAGGCATATCAACCGAAAACCTAAGCCATTGTGCTTCAGATCATGCCTTCTCTAAGGCAATCAGCTCTAATTCCATTGTGGAATTAGCGATGACTTGTCTGCTTAGAAGACTTTCAAGATATCGCTCCTCCAGCTAGTAGTAACACATATCCACTAGTGGGCTTTAACTCATTTGAATTTGAAATCCAGTTAGCATCAAACCTTCAAGTAGAAAAGGATGATCATAATATGTTAGTCCACAATCAATGGTACCGCTCAAATATCTCAACAACATGGATACTGCATATGCAATGTCAGGACGATAATTAAAAACATTTGGCTACCAATTATTTCTGCATATTCTTTTTTTGACATGCAATCACCATAATTTTTCACAGAGTGCATTTTGCATCATAAGTTAAAGACTAAGACCTATAGTCATAATTCTTATATTTCTCAACATGTTCTCAACAAAGTGTCATAGTGATAATATGATGGAATCATCATGCCTCAAGATTTTGATTCCCAAAATGATATTAGCTTCACTCATATCTTTTATGTCAAATTTAGATGCTAAAAATCTCTTAGTAGCATGCACAGTATCAACGCTTGTCCAAATATAAGCAGATCATCAACGTACATGCAAATACTTATAACACTATCATTAACATATTCGTAGTATTGTACTTCTCATTCTATAGTTCAGGAGACTTAAAATTCTATAGTTTAGGAGCTTATTTAAGTCTATAGAAGGATTTAACCAATTTACACAATTAATTTTCATGTCCGCGAAATAGATACAACTCGGGGTGCCCCACGTATATTTCTACGAATAAATCACCGTTTAGAAAAGTAGTCTTAGCATCCATTTGATGAACACAAGTTTATAAATAGATGCAATGGCCAATAGTATTCTCATAGATATATTTCTAATAACTCGAAAATATGTATTAAAATAATCAACATTCTATTTTGTCAGCCTTTAGCCACCAACCATGCCTTATATTTCTCAATGGAACAATCTTGTTCCAATCAAAGACCCATTTGCAGCCGATAGGTCTAGTCTCAAAAGGAAATCTACAAGTTCCTAAGTATATATGATTAGACATGATGGAATCTAATTCATTAGTAACGATTTCTCTCCAAAAAGGCTCATCTATAGAAATTATAGCATCATATATGACAATTGTTCATCATTAACGAGGTATACATGATAATCATCGCCAAAATTGATTTCAGTTCTCATTCTCTGCTTTTTCGTAGTTGTAGAGATTCATCAATAGGTTTATCGGTACTAGCATGCTCTTCAATAACTCTAGGTACTTTACTTTTCATAGGAAATATATTCTCAAAAAAGAAGCAATTTTGGATTCAATAGTAGTATTGGCTTCCATAACATCACTCCTAATGACAAAAAATCACTATGCAATACTATTAGAAGCATAACCTATAAGCATGCGGTCACAAATTTGAAAACCCAATTTTTTCTTTTTAGAATCAGGTAACATAACATTTGCCAAGCATCCCCAAACTTTTAGGTAATCCAAGTTGGGAGAATGAACTTTCCAAGTTTGATAAGGTGTTTTATAGGTGTTTTTTATTTTGTACATCACTGACTGAAAGAATGACTTCCCCCCACAGGTTTATCGGTAGGCCAGAACTAACAAGAATATCATTCTTCATTTCATTTAGAGTCCTATCTTTTCTCTCATCAATTCCATTTGATTCAGCTGGATAAGGTGTAGTTACCTCATGAATAATGCCATTTTGTAAACAAAAATCATCAAATGGATTAAAGTCATATTCACCACCTCTATCTGTTATAAGCCTTTTAATTTTCTTATCTTTCTAAATTTTAATTTAAGACTTATAGTTCAAGAACATTTCAAGAGTTTCATCTTTTGTTCTTAACAAATAGAGTCTAGTGAATCTAGAGTAATCATCGACAAAGATAAAATAAAACTTTCTATCGCCTTTGGTCATGATTTATTTTAAATCACTTAGATCACTGCAAATTAAATTAAGGGTTCACTTTCTCTTGTGATAGGTTTACATGGTTTCTTGGTACTTTTGGTTTTAGCACATATTTTATATTTGTCTACGTTAGACTCTATAAAATTAGGGATTAAATCCATCTATTTCATTTTCAATATGTACACATAATCCACATGTCCAAGTCTACAATGCCACATATCAGTAGAATCAATTAAGTGAGCAAATGTAGATAGTGGAATCTCATTAAGCAATTAAGTATATAAAGGCCTTGGTCCAGATACTCCTTACTGACAAAGATGTTAAAGTTACAATACGGTCAAACATAGTCTTAAGGCTCGCCATATAGAGTAGTTGTACTGGCAGAAGGTTGCACTTGATCATCGGCACATAAAGAACATCAGGCAGTGAAAGGGTTTTACCTAAAGTGAGTTTGAACACTACCATTCCCTTTCCCGCAACAGATATGGACATGTAGTCCCCATCGTACACACATTATGTACCTTCTCCTACATTTAAATAAGAGGTAAACACATCTCAGTTAGCACAGATCTACCTAGTGGAACCTGAGTTTAAAACCTCTCATTTCAGTCCCAGAATTAAGTTCACTTTTGGCACCACAACTGCGATAATATCATCATCTGCCTCAACCACATTTGCTCTAGCTCTAGCTCTTGATGTGCCCTTCTGTTACTTTTGTTGTGGTGGCAATCTGGTGGCTGTTGTTGTGTTAATTACCTTTCTGATATCGATAAAAATTTGCATAATGTCCCACTTTTCCACAAACAAAACATTCACCACTTTTTCTGGTAAAATTGTGGATTAGATGCTTTACCTCTTCGAAGTTATTAGATTGAGGTCTTCCATAAGGCTTATGACCATGTCCCCTATTTTTGTGATTGATGGGTGTTAGCCATTGAATTTCGACCATGCTAGCCTTAAACATCATTCATTTGGCCTTACTAGTCATTTATGATTTTTTATTTTGAGCCTCACTTTAACATACACTACTGTTTTCTGTAGAGTCATTGCATGTCTCTTTTGTTTAAATTTCAATTTAAACTCTGTCCAAAAGTCAGGCAATTTTTCAACAAGACATTGAGTCTTAAAGCTTTTGGGTAAAATGTCGCCCTCTTTTGCTAAACCATTTATTATGTTTTGAAAATCATTTGTTTGAGTTTCAATGCTTTTATAGATCATAAGTCATTTGATAGTGTAAAAATGTAACGACTAAAAACCTTTTAGTGTCTTCATCCTCAAGTTCATAATGACTAAACAAATCATCCTATAAAGCTTCAACAAGTGAAAAATGATTATAAATGCCATATAGGTCATTTGATAAAGCATTACCAAGAGTACTGAGACAATATCTATTAACAATATTTCACGTTTCTAAGACTTGAGCATAATTTTCAATATTATCATCTGTCACAAGCTCAGTTAGAGCGAATGAGATTCTGAAAAAATCTAAGACAACCAAAATCATGTCTTCCTATCTTTGTAAATTATTTCTATCAAATCGTTCAATTCGACTTGCGTGTGAAATAACTTTAGTTTGTGCGTAAAATTGTGATTCCATTTTTTAATCAACCTTTTAGATTATTAGATATAAATCCTATTTACACAATACAACGCATAATACAATTACTATATAAGTAATAACACGCTACAAAATAAGTTGGAACAATCTCATCAAACTATAGAATCAAACTGAGGCGTTGTCCTAAAAGGTTGATTTGTGCCCTTGGGAAACAGTGGCCCGATGCGATGAAATTCACAACACGCAGCTCCAAGGATTAGTGTATAATATTAATTCCGTTTGCACTCACTTGTAGTAGAGTCTCATGAACAACCTTCTTGACTTTTCTCTTTCACAACTCACACAACATCAAATTGTGTGGACACCATCATCAATGTCTATGGTAGAATTTTTGGAGTAAGTTTGTGCTTCGGGTGTGTGAAGTAGTTCAGTGCTGGTATATGTGTGTATCTGTGATGGCCGAATGTCCATATATATAGAGGGGAAACAGGGGCAAGGCTAAGAAAGAGATAAGGTGGGTTGCCAAGCCATTTAGTCAAAGAAAGTAAAAACCTGCATGTATGGGAGATGTATCCCTCCATTTGGTCAAAAAGGCAATAGCCTTTGGTCAAGGAGAAAGGGATAACCCCACATTTGTTTTGAAACAAACACTAAAATACAACAAGATTCGCCATGTGGCGTGCAATCCAGCACCGGCTCTGGATAACCAAATGTCGCAGACATAGGCCTGCTATGCCCTGCATGATAAGTGTCTGAAAGTGAACTGAGATTTTCTACAAGTTCCAGCCTTGATTATCACGTACATCAGCTACTGCCCATTGATCATCAAGATGTGTTCTTTGATACTCGGCCAAGGTTTGCGATGAAATTTTTGGAAACCAATTGCCTTCCCAAAACCCAATGGAAGAACAGGATGGCAGTTATGTTGATATAGGCACTTCTTTCCTTATAAACCCATTTGATCGGTAAGGCACTAGAGGATGGTGTTACAATTAGAGTTTTTTTTTTTCCCTGGTGTTATCGAGAGAATTCCATTACAGTTAAGGGCAAGGGACTAGCTTATTGGTTACAAGAGTATTGAACTGCTCTCCAATGAGCTAGAGAGTTTGGAAGGAGCTGGAATCAACCTATGTTAGAACCACCAATGTATGTGGAGCTTATGCATGCCCTAACCAACACTGACTTCAACTGATCATCGCAAATTAGAATGGTGAACACACCATCGGGGCTGGAGCTGCATCGTGTTTACAATGTTCTCACCAACAACTTCATTAGCGTACTCTTGGGATTTGGACTACATGTGTCGCTAGATCACGGTTTGATGAATTGCCTCTGAAAAAGACTAAGAGTCTATCTCGAGTAGCCATCTTATCTTTTGAGTTAAATTTAACAAAAGGGAAAAATAACAAAACCTTATTCGACTCTAGTTTGTCCAATTAAAACTTTTACTGTCACGAAACTAGATATTCGGATTCGAGAACTAATTTATATGGTATAAATGTATTAGGCACCCCGTCATACCCTAAACAATCTCTAAATTGTTTTTAGTGATTTTATAATTCTTATCCTAAATCACAAATAAAGGCAAACAAAGCTAAGCTAAATTAAATTTGGTTTGAATTTGACAACGAGGGTCAAATGGCCTCGTTGTTCGAATGGTCCAAGAGAGACGACCTAAATTTTGGTCTGTAATCCTTTAGAGACCTAATTTCATTCAACTTCCTCTAGTTGAATGTTTGAAAACTCTTATCGCTAGAAGTCTAATCCATAGTCCTAACCACTTTCTTCTAGTGGCAAGTTCAGAAACTTGTTTTTTTATTATTTATTTTTTATCAAAGACCAAAGTTTGGTCATGGGGAAAGGGTTTAATCTAGAACACTACTATGCTAATCTATTCTATGAAAAGGAATCATAAAGGTAGAAATTATACTTTTTGATTTGGACCGATGAACTATCAATTTTGGATTCCAAATATCGTTTTTAACACACACACACACACACACACACACACACACACACACACACACACACACACACACATATATATATATATATATATATATATATATATATATATATATATATATATATATATATAGGAACTGATTCGTTGACCGCACATGCAACATCGGCTAAGTTGGCTGAAAGATCTGGTCGTCCATCTCTAAAAGACGGACGACCCGGATCTAGTTTAAAAAAAAAAACTAGCTGTCCGCTACACGATGTTGCTGTCCTCACGATCTGAGAGTATAGCATATGGCTTTTGATCCTTACATTTGTCAGGCTGAAAGTCACCCCGACAAATGTCACATATGTTCTCTCTTCGTCTGCTATACTATCTCACGGACGGTGAGGCAGATTTAGCAAAAAATGCCTTAATTATCAGCTCATCTTCTTTCTTCAACCTCTTATCTTCCTTCTCCAACCTCTTGAGCTCCACTTGCCTCCATTTTCAGCTCCCTTCAAGTTCCAACCTTCAAACTTCATTCAAGCAAGGTATGCTTGTAATCTCAAAAATTTATGGGTAGAGTGGTGAAGTTTTTCTTGGATGTTTACACAAATGTTTTTGGGATTATGTTTGTTGTATTTGACATGCTAATTAGTCTATTCATCAAAGTAATTTTTATTTGTTATGTTCAAGAAATTATATTTGTGTAATTAAATTTCATGCCTAAAATATGTTACGATTTGAAACCTAAATGTAATTTTTTTTGAGATTATGATTGTTGTATTTGTCATGCTAAATTAGTCTATTCATCAAAGTCATTTTTATTTGTTGTATTCAATATTTATAATTTTGTTTAATATTTTTGTAGTTAATTTCCATCCTGAAAAATGTTACATGTTATATACTTAAACATAAGTAATTTCTACATAGGTCTTGTTTCAAATGTCTGATTTAAAAGCTCGAACACACTAGTGGATGCTAGTGACCCTTATCTAGGATGAACGTTTCAAACATTGGAAGAAGCTGAAGAATGTTTCGGGCATATTCGTTGAGGGTTAGTTTTGGTATTAGAATCAAGACAACTAGAACAAGTAACATAACAAAAGAAATATGCTCACGGTTATATGAGTATCATAGGAGCAGACACTTATTGTAAAATAAGAAACATGCCAGTAATGATGATAGTGATGACGAAATAGGATATACGCAATGAAGACGGGACTTTTTTTGTGTGCACGAATTGTAAGGTCAAGATGTTTGTAAGCCATAAACCCAAACAAGATCATTGGCTTATTACTAGCTTGGAATTGGTGCACAATTACCAGTTAGTAATGCCTTCAAAGGTTCAGATGCATCAACACAAGAAAATGGATAATATCGTAAGGAGCCTGATTCACACAATGAGTAATGTGCGGATAGGACCTACCAACATTGTTAATGTCCTTATTGAATAGGCTGAGAAAATTCAGAATCTGAATTTCAATACGACAAACGTTCGTAACGCGGTCCGAACCGAAAGATGAGAAACTCATGACATCAATGATGCTTAATCCACAATGAGCCTATTGAAGCAGATGTAAATGGAGGACCCACAGTTTAATAACGAGTATAATCTTAACAATGAGCACCAAGTTACTAAAATTCTTTGGGTCGACAGTCATTCGAGACTTGCTTATCAGCATTTTGGGGATGTCGTGACTTTTAACACCACCTATCATACCAACAAGTATTCGATTCCTTTCGCTCATTTCACAGGCGTTAACCATCATTATCAATCCATCCTATTTGGGTTCGCATTGGTAGGGGATGAGGGCGAGATTTCTTTTTTATGGTTGTTTAAGACGTGACTGAAAGTCATAAATAATAAAGCACCTAAAGTTATCATTACCGATCAAGATTTGGCAATGAAAAAGGTTATTGCTTATGTCTTTTCAGATACTCGACACAACTTGTGCACCTAAAAAAGAAGCAATGAATATCCTAAACGTCTGCATCACGAGTATGCAAAGTATCCAGACGTTAAATAAGATTTTGACAGGTGCTTTAATAAGTTGTTAACGATTAAGGAATTTGAATAGATATTGGAAAAACTGGTTGAGGATTACTCATTATAAGACCACGAATGGCTACAACACTTGTATGAGCTCAAAGGGCAATGGATTGAAATTTACACAAGAAGGTATTTTTCCGCGGGTATGAAAACGATGGGCAAGAATAAATCTATGAATGCCCTGTTTGATAGCTATGTAAGTGGAGCTACGAATTTGAAGTAACTGCAATATGAGCTTTATTTATACATCTTATGTATCACATAGACAAATTCATAATCTATATAAGATTGTTATTCTCAGTTGACTATAACTAGATATATCTTATCTTATATAGAATCAGTGGTTGTCATCATAAAAGAGGGAGAGATTGTTAACCTCAAGGTTGGATAACCTAAACTTATATCTTGTTTTTATGATACTACCCATTGATTATGTTCTAATAAATGCTTTGGATAAATTCTTAGCAGGTACATGCATACATACATACATACATACATACATACATACATACATACATACATACATACTTGTAAAGCCACATTTAAGAAGTTAGATATATGGATCAGCCAAAGGAGGTATAAGCTATGGTGGAGGTGCTTTTAAAGCATCATCAATTCCTATGTCAAAGAACAACAACAAATGCATAGGTTAAGTTACTTTCAATTGGATTGGCCTTTACTATTATGTCAGTATTAATGGTATGATGCTTACATTGATGACTGTAGCCTAAAATATCTTTAGGACACTTTGTGAATTGCATGTGAATTCATAATTTTCAAACAAGTGTATTTCTTAAGAATGAGTGAATTTTGGAGCAACTCAAAAATGTTTTTGGAGCTAATATTTTCATATTTTAATAAAACTATTTATTAGATTTTAATAGAAATTGTGCCTCAATTCAAATTTTTTAGAGAAAGTGATGCCCAAGAAAAATAAGGGGGTTTCAAGAGGCACGACAATACAAACAAATGCATATTGTGACAGTATGTTAATGTAGTCAACTGCTTTATTCATTATAGTCGGCTTCATTTACCACTGATCTAAATATAACGGTTAGTTTTGCTAAAAATCATGCTCAATCTTCCTATAATGGCTATATTTGTTATCCACCATATAAAAATAATTAGGAGCTTCATCATAAAATATGGAAACCTTATTCCAAGGCTTTGTTCATTATAGAAACATCAAGGTTCATATATTGAACTTTACTCTTTTTGTTTTCATGATTTTACGTCATTAAAGATGTCATATTTGTGAGTGATTCTTTGGTTGAGAGTGACCGTTCGTCAACTTCTCAATTCTCTCATCTCTCTGTTGTACTAGAGCTTCATATCTAGTCATCTTTCAATAGGGTTCCTCTTTATATAATTGATCTTTGTAAATGGATCGTGATCAAGACTTGGGTTTGTCAATTCTTGGATAAGCTTTGTGAACTCAAGGCTTGTATTTGGTTTGGGGTTATTACCAAGTGCTTGTAAGGGTTTTAATCCTGACCCATAATAAGATTGTTGCTAGTGAATTCTAGTACTCTTGTAAGGAACTTCCTTGAAGAGTTGGATATTGCCTTTAGGATAGTTCAACCAACCATTTAAGTCTCCCTATCAAGTATCTTTGACTCAATCTCTTAACTTATTACTCTATAGTTTTTTGAGATTGCGTAGTTAGCATCTTGATTGATATGTTCATTGGTTTCATTGTGATTTATGGATCTGTTTAATTTAAATACCCCATTAATTTCCAAATCCCTATTCACTCCCCCTTCTCCCCCTTCCCTCCTGGGAGTTGTCTTGGTGTTGACCCAGTAGAAGATTAGAAGTTTGTTGCTAGTGGATGGTAGTGATCTTGCATGGGACTTCCTTAAAAAGGTGGATGTAGACCTGAGAGTAATTCAAAAGGAATCATTTAAATCTCCTTTTCAAGTATCTCTGACTCAATCTCTTTACTTATTGCTCCATAGTTGTTTGAGATTGCATAGTTAGCATCTCGATTGATATGTCCACTGGTTTGATTGAGATTTATGATTGTTTTTAGTTTAAATACCCCATTAATTTTCAAAACCCTATGCAAAAAACCTAGTCTCTTTTACCAGAAGACTGCATCAAGGAGCCTCCCCCACCCCCCATTCATGAACCTACACTACAAGAAAAAGGACTTTTAGCGACAGATATTTCCATCGCTAAACGTCCCATATCCGTCAGCAAAGACTTTTAGCGACGGATACCCCGTCGCTAAAAGTCCGTTGCTTATAACCCTGTTGCTAAACTTTTTGTGACGTCGCCTAAATGTATACTTTTAGCGACGGACATATTAATACAATTAGAGACGGAGTATCCGTCGCTAAATATATAGTCTGTATTTTAATTTATTTTCTTTTTTTAAAAATAATTTATTACCTAAAATATTTAGCGACATAACATTTTGTTGCAAAAAAATTGTTGACTTCTAGCAACAGATATTCGCTAAACGTTTGTCAGTTAAAACTTTAGCGACAAAATTTTCGTCTCTAAAAGTCATTTATTAATAGTAGTTAGACTTTTAGCGATGGAATAAATTCATTGCTAAAAGTTAAACTAATTTTAAATTCTTTTATTTTTTTAATACTTAAACCTATAATTATAAATTCTCAACAATCACAATCCAGTAAATATTTCTCAATGTACATCATCAACAATTATTTAAGCCTAAAACAGATACAACACATATATATAAAGAATGGATTCTATACTAATCAAAAAATAAAATGTATACAAAATTCAGGAGGGCAGGGGAGTGGGGTACAATAGAGTAGGGGAGGGGAGGGCAGTACAAGTCGGGGGGCCAAGGGAGCGGGATACAAAGAGTTAGGAGGGGAAGGGCTGATTAGGGGTCGTCGAGTCCCGGATCTGATGCATCCTGCTGATCGTCCTCTTCCACTTTGGATCCGACTCGGCATGTCCAGTAGTAGTGCCCTGCATCAACCTGCTCCAAGCATTTTTAATAATTAACTCCCCCACCCCACCATTAAACCCAAGTTCAGTTACTTTTTTATATAATAATAAAATAATAATAATAATAATTAATTAACCCCATTGACGCCTCACTGGAGAATCAAAGGGATCGTTACCTTTTGCAGCTCTTTTATTAATAATAATTAGCCCTATTAACCCCCAACATGCAGCTTGCATAACTAAAATAAAAAAATGCAGCTTGCACGGAAAAGAAAATGCATTTGCCAATTGTCATCTTGTTTTTTCTTTTACAGATATTAAAGCATTTGTTAACTTGATTATATACCATTTCAACCCTTGAAAACTAAAATTACAAAGTATTCTATTTCAGCAAATATATGAAACATAAATACGTTCATATATACATGTGCGGGGGGGGGGGGGGGGGGGTGTGTGGAATCAAACATGCCTTATGCAGTTATTCCGTATTTGTTATTTAATATTTTTGTTTTGTGTCATTTTTTTAATAATTTTCTCGTAATACCATGTGTCGTTATTTTAAATAGATAGTTAATCATGTAACACCAAAAAGGGGGTTACACCAAAATGGTCATTCTTTTCATTTGTAGTACTGGTTTCGGTAGCACACGCGATGCGTTTGTAAAGACAAACTTAGCAACATGATATTTTTATTCTATCAAGCTTGAACTTTAGAATTTATTTTAACTATATTTTTTTAATAGATGTTAAATTACAAAAACTAAACATATCATAATAGGTACTTATCTACCATCTAATATTTCTATTTTGAGTCACCTTTTAAAAAACATTTTGGAACATCACTTGTTACAATGCTAGATAGGTAGTTACGTGACACGAAAAGAGATGTTACACCAAAAAGGATATCCTCTTCAAATATTATATAGATAGGTTATTCATTGGATCATTCAGGCAATCCATTAAAAAGGAGTAATCTTGATAAATTGATGTTTCATGTAATATACTGGACTCGTTACGGTAGACCTATTCGCTATGGTTCTCGATCAAACCAAATTTTGAGTCTATTTCACTTCACTAACATTCTCAGCCTTTGTTTAATTTCGTTGAAGTTTTCCCACTTGACTTTCGAACCATAGATTTAATACATATAAATATTGATATTTCTCATTGTTTTACCTTAACTTGACTTGCAAAATAATAATTTATTATGATAAATATCAATTTTGAGATTTGTTTGTATTTAATAGATTAGTATATTGATTAGGTGGAGTTGTAGAATATTTATAGCTAGTCTTCATATAACATAAGCTTACTAATATAAATGAACTAATCTAGGAATTAAAATCTCATCCATGATAATATTTACGTTCAGTTACGCTTTCATTCTCACAATATGGTGTTTATAAATTTAATTTTATTCTGGAATCACTTTGTGCAACATATCATCGCGCGCGACACATCATCATGACACGTGTTGGGATGATGTATCGCGAGGGGCATGAGCCGTCCATATTTTTGTGTGAGTACCATGATATAAACTTTCTCACGTGCTTTGTTTCCAAACAAAACCTTTGTATGATATTAATGATACCAAACCCGGGTTACATCTTTGACCAAACAGCTATTCCCAGCTTGGTTTTTTAGGGCTTGTAAAGTGACTTGTACTCAGTACTACAATTGTGGAGCCTTTTAAGATTCGGACCAAAAGCACAAAGACTTCACCGATTCTTAAATAGCTCCCATGAATGATGTCTAAGTTCCAGCCATGGAGGGTCCACGTAACGGAAGCTCGAGCTTAAGTAACCAAAGCTCGAGCTATGTCTACTGGGCGTAAATGTTCTGCTCGTCAACCTACTCTAAGCATTTTCAATAACTCTACAACCATGCGTCATACTACCCACAATCCTCACGGTGCGAGTTCAGTTATTCTTTTATTAATAAAATTAACCCCAGTGGCACCTGACTAGAGAATCAAAGGTATTGTTACCTTTTGTTAGACTTTTATAATTTGTAAGTTTAAACTACTAGAGAATCGAAGGGATCATTATCTTTTGTTATATGGAATACATAGTTTATTCGTCACAAATGCCTATGTACTTGTTGCTAGGTGCAAGAACACATATCACGGTCAAATAACAGCTTGCATTAACAAGACAAAAAAAACACCATGCAGCTTGCACAAAAATGAAAATACATTTGTCAGCGTTTTTTTTTTTGAAGATATTAAAGCATTTATTAACTTGATTATTATATTACCATTTCAAACCGTCAAAAACTAGATTTACAAAATATTTTATTTCAGCAAATATATGAAGCATATGTCAAAATGGATTCTACTCTATCTGCAAGGAGTTATAAAAAAACATTGGGATAAATAAAAAGTAAAAAAATAGTAGAATAGGCAGGTAACCAAACGCGGCTTTCGTGTGGAACACATTTGAAACTCTCATATACAGCGTCCGTAGTAGTATGTATAATAATATATAATGAGATTACAATTTGATAGTTGGCGTAACACCAATCTAACATATTGACCTGTTCATATTAATAATCATTGATATTAACTGATTTTATCTAAAAAGTAACACAAGAAAACATTAAAATCCTTTGGGTGGTAATTGAGGAGAATTGAAGGCGGGCCCACCTAGGGATTGGAATCTGGTTAGAACGGGAGGTCGCGGGAGGAATAACTTTAAAGACTACCTTTAAAATTATTTATAGCAAGGAGATATAATACAGTGATAGTTAACAGAAAAACATTATGGGTTCTCCAAATTGAGGAAGCCAATGCATTTAAATAATAAATAGATATAATAGTAATCGTTAACAGGAAAAGCACGATGGACTCTCCAAATTGAGGACGCATATGTATTTAAATATAAGGAGATATAATAATCGTCAACATGAAAAGCACCATGGCTCCCCAAATTGAGGAACCAAATGCATTTAGACAGGAGAAAGTATCGTTTGACCCTGAGGGAGCTGAAAAACTTTCTCACCTCCATTTCAACTTAATAAGCTTGACCTGTTTCCGGTTACTAGAAGAAAAAAATTTAACTGCTACTCCGATTAGAAGAATCTTCCTCCTACTCCCTATAAAGCAACAATCAATCGTCTCTGAAGGTTTGGAATTTATAGAAACGAGTAGGGCAAAGATAGAAGATACTTCTATCATTTATTTTTAATAGCAACACAAAATCATTTTCTTAATAGCAATCCGAGTAAGGCGACTCTTTTTTTATTAGTCTTGTATTAATTTGTCATCAGGCATTGATACAAATGTACGTGCTTTTCACCATAATAGTAAGGCTTTAATCTACAACTTTTTGTACCCTTTTTTAGTTTCTTGCTGTGTAAATGTGTTTTCGAGGTAAAAAATTAGTTTCATAAGAGAATTTCAGTGAAGTCAAATACTCGTTTGAGAAGAAGGAATAAAAGGTGACTTGGGATAGCATTTTTGGAAAACTTGGGTGAGTTGGAGTTTACGTAGTTCATTTTTAGTTGATATTAAAAAAAAGACGGAAATAGCTTCTCGTAGATAACTTCCTTCCGTGTAAATAACTAAAAGATTAATTGATTTAATCATTATGCTTGTCGCAGTAACAACTAAAAGATAAAGCAGCTTTTCATGAATAACTTTTGTGTAAATAATCTCACTGGACCGTTGCTATTCGCTATACATGGACCAAAAAGCCCTCCGAAGGTATAAAACAACTAGTTGGTTGCTAGAACCTAGAAGAAGTTTTAACAACTTGTTGATGCTACTTACTAAAATAGGCTCAATTAAGTTGCACACTTGAGCTTCAGTTACCTGCAAAGCACTCGATGACTGTGACATTTTGAAATCTCAACATTTATGGGAATACAATTTTAAATATACAGTACACCCGAGAGTGGGAGAATGTTGATGTTCTCTTTCGTGTTTGACATGCATGTCTATTACTATTAATCAACTGTTTAGAACTTAACCAATCAAATAGATTTCACGTTCTCATGTCAGCATGCCGAACCAAAGTTTTATAAATAGGTTTGAAATTTCACCTAGTTCTAGGAATTTGCCCAAACTCTCTCTCTCTCTCTCTCTCAAATTCAAATCTATGTCTCTCACTCTAATCCTGATCTTTTCTATATTTTATACAAGTCCAATATCCTCCCACCGTTTTTTTCCCTTGTAACAAACATAATCTTTCACCTTGTATATGCTCTTTTGTACGTGTGTGTGTGCGCGCGCGCGCGCACACACACAGACTATTGCTACTATTTTATGTATTACTTGTCTACTAAAAGACAAATAAATATTACGAAAGTAAATTGTTAACGAAAAAAGTGGTAGGAAACACATAAAGAAGGTGAAAACATTAATTTTGTTATTGCTATAATTACTACTAGTAGATAAGTTTATAACAAAGTGGTTGCACGAAGCTTTGGACACGTCCACCATGGCCAGCCCCACCTTGATAAAGACATGCTTCTTAATGTAAGCCATGAGTGGTGCACTACCATTTCACAGCAACTTCTCCCTGCTCTGATCAATGAGAGGCACTTTTTCTTTATTTTATTTTTGGAGACGTTAAGACTTCTCCCTGCTCTGATCAATGAGAGGCACTTTTTCAGTCAGTTGAGTTAACCACACTGCTCTAATCTATCACTGCTATATTTAATAATATACAACTATGTAAAGTGGTATAAATAATGTCAATAACCATTTAAAGCGTAAAATAATATTATTTAATGTTTTCCTCTTTTCTTTTTCAAAAATGTTAGGCATATTGTATAGACAATTAGGCATGATTTGGCCTTCATGACAACATCCGCAATATTTGTTACAGAAAAAGAATATATTGTATCGGTTTCCACCACCCCTGCAATGTGCTTTTCCTCGTGAGTTGTAGTTTGTGAATGAGAGAAAAAGGTTAAAAAATCTTTTTTTATCATAATTGCAAAATCTGGAGATGGAAATGGTAAACGAATCAGACCGTAGTGATTAATTAATTTCTTATCTTTTTTTTTTTGAGGAATTTAGAATCCCATTCTTTAATTTCCCTTTTTTTTTTTTTAGGAATTCAGAATTCCACACGTAGTTTGACTTGTTTTTCCAAATTCTATCCCAGGCCGGCTCCTTATGTGGGTGCCTCGTGCCTCAGTGAAAATGACGAGAACTATGAGAAATTGTGGCCGGCAACCAACAATATGCTCGACAACCGACGTCGTTGGTGCGTCAGAAAGAGTGCAATGATGAGGGGAAGGAAGACTTATGGAGTAAGGAAGAGACCCCCTGGTTATCTTTTTTCTTTTAACTACCACATATTTTTGGCCTTTCTCAGTCTGTAATTGTTGTGTTCTCCTTTTATTGGCTTACCATGAAAATTGATTAATTAATGGAGGGTGTTGAAACTTTGGAACTTATGGAAACGAGTGGGGCAAAGCTAGAAGATACATCTCTATCATCTACATTTAATAGCAACACAAAATCAATTTTTTTTTAATAGCAACACCCGAGTAAGGCAAAATCTTTTTATTAGTCTCGTATTAATTTGTCATTAAGCATATTCATGCAAACTTATGTGCTTTTCACCATAATAGTTAGGCTTTGATCTATAACTTTTCGTACCCTTTTTTTTCGCTACAAATGTGCTTCTGAGGTAAAGAATCAGTTTCTGAAAAGAGTTTCAGTGAACTCAAATGCTCGTTTGACAAGAAAGAATATAATGCGACCGGATAGCATTGAGGAAAACTTGAGTGAGCTGGAATTTCCGTAGTTCATTTTGGTAGATAAAAAGAAAAAGGCAAATAGCTTCGAAGATAACTTCCCTCATGATTGAGTATTACTTTTATATCATTATTATTATACTATTTTCATTCACGTATTAGGATTTTCATTAATTCTTGGAGTTTGCTTGTCACAGTTCCAACTTAAAGTTAAAGCAGCTTAATGACCGGATTGTACTGCACTGCCTGAACATATATACGCCAGTACTCAAATCATATATCAACCGTGTGTTGCTGGTATTCTTAATGCTTAAAATTAGAAAACAAAAAATGTAGAGTTGTAAACATTACGGAATGCTGAATAATTAAGCTCAAACTAAAGTACTGTATTAATAAGCTCAGAGGCGCTTTTTCAATCATTTGAGTTCATCTCATAGCTCTAAGTACTAGTACTATATTCAATGTGCAATCCTGAATTCATGCAATGTTCTACGTGTGTGGAGACTACAATAAGGAACGCTATCCACCCAGTAGATTGATCTGGTCAGGAATTGGAAGCGGCAAAAGGGAAAATATGAACCGAAAAGCAAAGCGTCAGTCAGCAACTCCTTATGGTGGTTGGCAGTATTGGTGGGTTTGTTGGTATTCGACGATGGTAGGTGTTGGTGAGGAGCGACTTAAATTGCTTCCGACCAAAGTTGAACGGGTGGATGTCAAAAACATAACTAAAACTAATTTTTTGTTCAAAAAATAATTGGTGGTTTTTGGTGACAACATTTAAGGGCATCAGGTGAGAACAAAGATGGCACTATACAGTTCATGCAAAAGTGACAACTTAATGTGGTTACAACGAACTTCAGATTTAGTCAAAACTTATGCAAGGTTGCCATTTAAAGTCTTTAGTGACGGGTTTATAGTGAGGACTCTTTTGACAACAAAAACTCGAGACCTTGATATTATTTCTCAAAAGACTCTTTGTCACTCCGCCATTCCTTGAGATTATTCCGTTGTTTAAAAGTAAGTTTCTTGTAATTTTTCGTTTAATCAAAGTGGGGACGGTGATGGCGGAAGAAATATATATAGAGGGAAGAATGAGGGACAGGAAATGTCTAAATCTTAGTGTGAGAGTAACCGTGATATAAACTTTCTCGCGTACTTCGTTTTCCAAGCAAAACGCCTAGCCCCTGGTTACATTTTTGACCACTGGGTTTGGTCGGGCCTCTAAATGCACATGTTCTCAGCACTCCAATTGCGGACCCTTTAAAGATTCGCACCGCAAGGAAAAAGACTTCATAGATTCTTAAAAAGCTCCCGTCCACTCGTGGAGGGGAGGCGCCCAGGCAACCTAAGCTCATGCATCCACCAAGCATTTTTAATAATTAACTCCCCCACGCCACCATGAAACCCTAGTTCATTTACTTTTTTTTTTCTTATATAAATAATATATAATAATAATAATAATAATTAACCCTATTGACGCCTTACTGGAGAATCGAAGGGATCATTACCTTTTGCTGCTCTTTTATTTATCAATAATTAACCCTATTGACCCCCAACATGCAGCTTGCATAACTAAAAAATAAAACATGAAGCTTGCACGGAAAAGAAAATTCATTTGTCAGTTATCACCTTGTTTTTTCTTTTGAAGATATTAAAGCAGTTATTAACTTGATTATGTACCCATTCAGACCCTTGAAAACTAGAATTACAAAGTATTCTATTTCAGCAAATATATGAAACATAGATACTATATATATAAGGTCTGGCGTTGTTACACTTACTAGCTATATATGTGCTTTCGAGGTAAAGAAATTAGTTTCAGAAATGCTCATTTACAAGAAAGAATAAAAGATGAGAATTGGGATGGCATTTAAGAAATACTTGAGCGAGTTGAAATTTTCATGTGTTGGATCCCTACAGAGATCAAACACACGAATTATTATTATTAATAATTATAGATATGATTTTGGAGAGACTATATCTACCATTTTATATGTTACTTCTCTATTTGTTACTAAAAACTAACAATTATTTCTAAAGTAAATTATTAACGAAAAAAGTAATAGGAAGCACGTGAAAACATTATTCTTATTATTGCAATAATTAGGTAAGTTTCTCGATGACTATTTTACCATTTGTTAGCTCCTGTAAAATCCATAGTCGAATACAGAGGCAACCGCAATTGCCATCATTTGATGAGTCAAGTCAAATGCAAGGAGTGGTAGCGCCAATGCGAGGACAAAAGCCAAGAGGGCAGCAGCTGGAATTCCGAGAGGTTTTGCTTGTAAAAGAAGGCAAGTAAGAGAGTTTATGGGAAAGTCGTAGGACGAAGCTTTTTTTGGACAAGTCCCGTCCCTCTTTTGTGCGACCTACTTCGCCAACCCCACCTTGATTAAGAAATGCTGTTTAACGCAAGCCAAGAGTGGTGCACTACCATTTAGACATAAGGAACATTATAATCGCCAACCCCAGCTGGAATATGTTGCATTCCCGCATTTCACATATAAGGAACATTATAATCAAGAGAAACTCTATAAAACTATTTTTGTTCCAAAATAGTTTTTACCGGATTCATTCCACATTTTATTATCTTTGTGAATTACCATGCAATTACTATATGAGAGTTAAGGATAATTTAAAAGAACCGTCATACGATCATTTTTTTTTTTTGGGTACTTATTCTATGACTATGATATTGAGTATCAGACCTATTAAGTGGAACAAAACTTAATTACGTGCAGTGTTACTTTTATTGTAAAGTATTGTAAGTACTGTTTTTTGTTGTTCTTTCGGTACCGAAAAGATAGCTTAAGCAGTAAAAAATTCAAGACATCATATATAAAACTGTAATTTTATCTATTCATTTACCTACAAACAGCTATGTAAAAATTTTACCAATACTGTATCCGTATAAGCGGGAGATGTCTTTTTGATTCTCCACTTTATGGCGCATATAATATATTCATATTTATATTTTTGACAATTTTTTTATAGAACTGATCATTATAAAAAAATTAAAGTAGAGATCAAGCATGTGGGCAATCTCAGCAAGACACCGTCAATATATCGGAGTATAATTAAATAATTTAAAGGAAAGCAATTTACTGCAGCGTCAAAATTTGGTACTCATTCGGTTAACGCACCTCCATTATTTTATTTTATATTTAAATAGTTAGAATTTTAATTTATGTAGTCCGTCGGTACGTGAATTCAAACTTGAGACCTTAAGATTATTTCTCAAGATCATTTGCCACTCTACCACTCCTTGGGATTACTCCGTTGTTCAAAGGTAAGTTTTTTTTTTTGTGGTGGTTTTTCGTTTAATGAAAGTGGCGGCGGCGGCGGCGGCGGTGGCGGAAGAACTACATACTTTCTCGCCTACTTTGTTTTCCAAGCAAAACCTATATATGTAAAACCAACCCCCTGGTTACATTTTGACCACATAGCTATTCCCCAAGGTGGTTTTGTCGGGCCTCTAATTAAATGCACTTGTACTCAGCACTCCAATTGCGGACCCTTTGAAGATGCGGACCGCAAGGACTCCATAGAATCTTGAAAAGCTCCCATGCATGAATGATGTCCAAGTTCCGGTCAGGGAGAGGAGGGGAGGCGCCCAGGTAACCTAAGCTCATGCATGCGTCCACCAAGCGTAAAAAGTTCCAGGCATCAACCTGCTCCAAGCATTTTTAATACCCCACCATGAAACCCAAGTTCAGTTACTTTTTTATATTATAATAATAATAACAATAATAATAATAATTATTAACCACATTGACGCCTCATTGGAGAATCAAAGGGATCGTTACCTTTTGCTGCTCTTTTATTAATAATAATTAACCCTATTAAACCCCAACATGCAGCTTGCATAACTAAAATAAAAAAATGCAGCTTGCACAGAAAAGAAAATGCATTTGCCAATTGTCATCTTGTTTTTTCTTTTACAGATATTAAAGCATTTGTTAACTTGATTATATACCAATTCAACCCTTGAAAACTAAAATTACAAAGTATTCTATTTCAGCAAATATATGAAACATAAATACGTTCATATATACATGTGCGGGGGGGGGGGGGGGGGGGTGTGGAATCAAACATGCCTTATGCAGTTATTCCGTATTTGTTATTTAATATTTTTGTTTTGTGTCATTTTTTTAATAATTTTCTCGTAATACCATGTGTCGTTATTTTAAATAGATAGTTAATCATGTAACACTAAAAATGGGGTTACACCAAAATGGTCATTCTTTTCATTTGTAGTACTGGTTTCGGTAGCACACGCGATGCGTTTGTAAAGACAAACTTAGCAACATGATACTTTTATACTATCAAGCTTGAACTTTAGAATTTATTTTAACTATATTTTTTTAATAGATGTTAAATTACAAAAACTAAACATATCATAATAGGTACTTATCTACCATCTACTATTTCTATTTTGAGTCACCTTTTAAAAAACATTTTGGAACATCACTTGTTACAATGCTAGATAGGTAGTTACGTGACACGAAAAGAGATGTTACACCAAAAAGGATATCCTCTTCAAATATTATATAGATAGGTTATTCATTGGATCATTCAGGCAATCCATTAAAGAGGAGTAATCTTGATAAATTGATGTTTCATGTAATATACTGGACTCGTTACGGTAGACCTATTCGCTATGGTTCTCGATCAAACCAAATTTTGAGTATATTTCACTTCACTAACATTCTCAGCCTTTGTTTAATTTCGTTGAAGTTTTCCCACCTGACTTTCGTACCATAGATTTAATACATATAAATATTGATATTTCTCATTGTTTTACCTTAACTTGACTTGCAAAATTATAATTTACTATGATAAATATCAATTTTGAGATTTTGTTTGTATTTGTTTTGTGGGAAATATGTATTGGGGTCAACAATGCAATCAAAAATTTCAACCCTAGTGTAGTGATTGAGCAAATTAACCAAGTGAGCTCAACCATTATTGCATATAGACGCAGTCTCCCGTATTTCTGACCCTTCAAATTTACTCCATCCTCGTTGTCCACCGAGTATTAATTATAACCAAACACGCTGCAAATTACCTCTAGCCACAACCGTGTGCTTGTGTACAAACCTGACTGACATAATATTGGAATACATATTACTTTTGACCCAAAAAACCTCCAAGCTGGTATTGGACTTTGTTGCTTCAACACTAGTATGATCCGTTGTGGTTCAACTGCTTTCTCTTTGTGTTCATCTGATTTATACACTACATATGACAAAGGGTCTTTTGATGACTTCGAAATGGGCTATAGAGAGAAACTTTTTAGATATTACGTTGCTTACATGTTCTAATTTTTTGTACTCACGGCTGTCTGAATCTGAAGATATTTTAGACACCGTGGCCCCTATTGTATATGACTTTTGCATTATCCTACCAGACTTTCACACCTTTTGTGTAGGTAAAGTGGGATCTAGACTACTTAAGGAAGCACATCTTTTGTTAGCTTTTGCTTGTCATGCCCGAACGACGGTACATTGAGTTGAGATCAGTGAAAATATTTTATAATCCCAGTCTTTAGAAATATATATCTTTCGTATGGGATTATGGTACTAGTGCTTTGTTATGTGTGATATCAAGTAGTGTAATGTAAATCATGGAGATGTCACGACGAGGAGACAAACTATGTAATGGATGATTTCTATTTAATATCACTCTCTAATTAGCAAAAAAAAATTGACGAATATAATACTGTTTAGTCCTGTAAAATTAGTTAAATTTAAAACAAAGGCTCTATCCATATTCAAATTAAGTGTAAGACCAAATTCTTTTCTAAATCTCATAACCAATTTATTTTTCTGGATGTATAGATTTTTATTTTCTCATTAGAGAATATTGTCTAGGGATATAATTATCAAAGGTAAGTATTAATAGATTAGTGTATTGATTAGGTAGAGTTGTAGAATATTTACAGCTAGTCTTCATATAACATAAGCTTACTAATATAAATTAACTAATCTAGGAATTAAAATCTCATCCAAGATAATATTTACGTTCAGTTACGCTTTCATATTCACAATATGGTGTTTATAAATTAAATTAAATTTTATTTTATTCTATTTATTCTATACTGTAATCACACATCATCATGACACGTGTTGGGATGATGTATCGCGAGGGGCATGAGCCGTCCATATTTTTGTGTGAGTACCATGATATAAACTTTCTCACGTGCTTTGTTTCCAAACAAAACCTTTGTATGATATTAATGATACCAACCCCGGGTTACATCTTTGACCAAACAGCTATTCCCAGCTTGGTTTTTTAGGGCTTGTAAAGTGACTTGTACTCAGTACTACAATTGTGGAGCCTTTTAAGATTCGGACCAAAAGCACAAAGACTTCACCGATTCTTAAATAGCTCCCATGAATGATGTCTAAGTTCCAGCCATGGAGGGTCCACGTAACGGAAGCTCGAGCTTAAGTAACCAAAGCTCGAGCTATGTCTACTGGGCGTAAATGTTCTGCTCGTCAACCTACTCTAAGCATTTTCAATAACTCTACAACCATGCGTCATACTACCCACAATCCTCACGGCGCGAGTTCAGTTATTCTTTTATTAATAAAATTAACCCCAGTGGCACCTGACTAGAGAATCAAAGGTATTGTTACCTTTTGTTAGACTTTTATAATTTGTAAGTTTAAACTACTAGAGAATCGAAGGGATCATTATCTTTTGTTATATGGAATACATAGTTTATTCGTCACAAATGCCTATGTACTTGTTGCTAGGTGCAAGAACACATATCACGGTCAAATAACAGCTTGCATTAACAAGACAAAAAAAACACCATGCAGCTTGCACAAAAATGAAAATACATTTGTCAGCGTTTTTTTTTTTGAAGATATTAAAGCATTTATTAACTTGATTATTATATTACCATTTCAAACCGTCAAAAACTAGATTTACAAAATATTTTATTTCAGCAAATATATGAAGCATATGTCAAAATGGATTCTACTCTATCTGCAAGGAGTTATAAAAAAACATTGGGATAAATAAAAAGTAAAAAAATAGTAGAATAGGCAGGTAACCAAACGCGGCTTTCGTGTGGAACACATTTGAAACTCTCATATACAGCGTCCGTAGTAGTATGTATAATAATATATAATGAGATTACAATTTGATAGTTGGCGTAACACCAATCTAACATATTGACCTGTTCATATTAATAATCATTGATATTAACTGATTTTATCTAAAAAGTAACACAAGAAAACATTAAAATCCTTTGGGTGGTAATTGAGGAGAATTGAAGGCGGGCCCACCTAGGGATTGGAATCTGGTTAGAACGGGAGGTCGCGGGAGGAATAACTTTAAAGACTACCTTTAAAATTATTTATAGCAAGGAGATATAATACAGTGATAGTTAACAGAAAAACATTATGGGTTCTCCAAATTGAGGAAGCCAATGCATTTAAATAATAAATAGATATAATAGTAATCGTTAACAGGAAAAGCACGATGGACTCTCCAAATTGAGGACGCATATGTATTTAAATATAAGGAGATATAATAATCGTCAACATGAAAAGCACCATGGCTCCCCAAATTGAGGAACCAAATGCATTTAGACAGGAGAAAGTATCGTTTGACCCTGAGGGAGCTGAAAAACTTTCTCACCTCCATTTCAACTTAATAAGCTTGACCTGTTTCCGGTTACTAGAAGAAAAAAATTTAACTGCTACTCCGATTAGAAGAATCTTCCTCCTACTCCCTATAAAGCAACAATCAATCGTCTCTGAAGGTTTGGAATTTATAGAAACGAGTAGGGCAAAGATAGAAGATACTTCTATCATTTATTTTTAATAGCAACACAAAATCATTTTCTTAATAGCAATCCGAGTAAGGCGACTCTTTTTTTATTAGTCTTGTATTAATTTGTCATCAGGCATTGATACAAATGTACGTGCTTTTCACCATAATAGTAAGGCTTTAATCTACAACTTTTTGTACCCTTTTTTAGTTTCTTGCTGTGTAAATGTGTTTTCGAGGTAAAAAATTAGTTTCATAAGAGAATTTCAGTGAAGTCAAATACTCGTTTGAGAAGAAGGAATAAAAGGTGACTTGGGATAGCATTTTTGGAAAACTTGGGTGAGTTGGAGTTTACGTAGTTCATTTTTAGTTGATATTAAAAAAAGACGGAAATAGCTTCTCGTAGATAACTTCCTTGCGTGTAAATAACTAAAAGATTAATTGATTTAATCATTATGCTTGTCGCAGTAACAACTAAAAGATAAAGCAGCTTTTCATGAATAACTTTTGTGTAAATAATCTCACTGGACCGTTGCTATTCGCTATACATGGACCAAAAAGCCCTCCGAAGGTATAAAACAACTAGTTGGTTGCTAGAACCTAGAAGAAGTTTTAACAACTTGTTGATGCTACTTACTAAAATAGGCTCAATTAAGTTGCACACTTGAGCTTCAGTTACCTGCAAAGCACTCGATGACTGTGACATTTTGAAATCTCAACATTTATGGGAATACAATTTTAAATATACAGTACACCCGAGAGTGGGAGAATGTTGATGTTCTCTTTCGTGTTTGACATGCATGTCTATTACTATTAATCAACTGTTTAGAACTTAACCAATCAAATAGATTTCACGTTCTCATGTCAGCATGCCGAACCAAAGTTTTATAAATAGGTTTGAAATTTCACCTAGTTCTAGGAATTTGCCCAAACTCTCTCTCTCTCTCTCTCTCAAATTCAAATCTATGTCTCTCACTCTAATCCTGATCTTTCCTATATTTTATACAAGTCCAATATCCTCCCACCGTTTTTTTCCCTTGTAACAAACATAATCTTTCACCTTGTATATGCTCTTTTGTACGTGTGTGTGTGCGCGCGCGCGCGCACACACACAGACTATTGCTACTATTTTATGTATTACTTGTCTACTAAAAGACAAATAAATATTACGAAAGTAAATTGTTAACGAAAAAAGTGGTAGGAAACACATAAAGAAGGTGAAAACATTAATTTTGTTATTGCTATAATTACTACTAGTAGATAAGTTTATAACAAAGTGGTTGCACGAAGCTTTGGACACGTCCACCATGGCCAGCCCCACCTTGATAAAGACATGCTTCTTAATGTAAGCCATGAGTGGTGCACTACCATTTCACAGCAACTTCTCCCTGCTCTGATCAATGAGAGGCACTTTTTCTTTATTTTATTTTTGGAGACGTTAAGACTTCTCCCTGCTCTGATCAATGAGAGGCACTTTTTCAGTCAGTTGAGTTAACCACACTGCTCTAATCTATCACTGCTATATTTAATAATATACAACTATGTAAAGTGGTATAAATAATGTCAATAACCATTTAAAGCGTAAAATAATATTATTTAATGTTTTCCTCTTTTCTTTTTCAAAAATGTTAGGCATATTGTATAGACAATTAGGCATGATTTGGCCTTCATGACAACATCCGCAATATTTGTTACAGAAAAAGAATATATTGTATCGGTTTCCACCACCCCTGCAATGTGCTTTTCCTCGTGAGTTGTAGTTTGTGAATGAGAGAAAAAGGTTAAAAAATCTTTTTTTATCATAATTGCAAAATCTGGAGATGGAAATGGTAAACGAATCAGACCGTAGTGATTAATTAATTTCTTATCTTTTTTTTTTTGAGGAATTTAGAATCCCATTCTTTAATTTCCCTTTTTTTTTTTTAGGAATTCAGAATTCCACACGTAGTTTGACTTGTTTTTCCAAATTCTATCCCAGGCCGGCTCCTTATGTGGGTGCCTCGTGCCTCAGTGAAAATGACGAGAACTATGAGAAATTGTGGCCGGCAACCAACAATATGCTCGACAACCGACGTCGTTGGTGCGTCAGAAAGAGTGCAATGATGAGGGGAAGGAAGACTTATGGAGTAAGGAAGAGACCCCCTGGTTATCTTTTTTCTTTTAACTACCACATATTTTTGGCCTTTCTCAGTCTGTAATTGTTGTGTTCTCCTTTTATTGGCTTACCATGAAAATTGATTAATTAATGGAGGGTGTTGAAACTTTGGAACTTATGGAAACGAGTGGGGCAAAGCTAGAAGATACATCTCTATCATCTACATTTAATAGCAACACAAAATCAATTTTTTTTTAATAGCAACACCCGAGTAAGGCAAAATCTTTTTATTAGTCTCGTATTAATTTGTCATTAAGCATATTCATGCAAACGTATGTGCTTTTCACCATAATAGTTAGGCTTTGATCTATAACTTTTCGTACCCTTTTTTTTCGCTACAAATGTGCTTCTGAGGTAAAGAATCAGTTTCTGAAAAGAGTTTCAGTGAACTCAAATGCTCGTTTGACAAGAAAGAATATAATGCGACCGGATAGCATTGAGGAAAACTTGAGTGAGCTGGAATTTCCGTAGTTCATTTTGGTAGATAAAAAGAAAAAGGCAAATAGCTTCGAAGATAACTTCCCTCATGATTGAGTATTACTTTTATATCATTATTATTATACTATTTTCATTCACGTATTGGGATTTTCATTAATTCTTGGAGTTTGCTTGTCACAGTTCCAACTTAAAGTTAAAGCAGCTTAATGACCGGATTGTACTGCACTGCCTGAACATATATACGCCAGTACTCAAATCATATATCAACCGTGTGTTGCTGGTATTCTTAATGCTTAAAATTAGAAAACAAAAAATGTAGAGTTGTAAACATTACGGAATGCTGAATAATTAAGCTCAAACTAAAGTACTGTATTAATAAGCTCAGAGGCGCTTTTTCAATCATTTGAGTTCATCTCATAGCTCTAAGTACTAGTACTATATTCAATGTGCAATCCTGAATTCATGCAATGTTCTACGTGTGTGGAGACTACAATAAGGAACGCTATCCACCCAGTAGATTGATCTGGTCAGGAATTGGAAGCGGCAAAAGGGAAAATATGAACCGAAAAGCAAAGCGTCAGTCAGCAACTCCTTATGGTGGTTGGCAGTATTGGTGGGTTTGTTGGTATTCGACGATGGTAGGTGTTGGTGAGGAGCGACTTAAATTGCTTCCGACCAAAGTTGAACGGGTGGATGTCAAAAACATAACTAAAACTAATTTTTTGTTCAAAAAATAATTGGTGGTTTTTGGTGACAACATTTAAGGGCATCAGGTGAGAACAAAGATGGCACTATACAGTTCATGCAAAAGTGACAACTTAATGTGGTTACAACGAACTTCAGATTTAGTCAAAACTTATGCAAGGTTGCCATTTAAAGTCTTTAGTGACGGGTTTATAGTGAGGACTCTTTTGACAACAAAAACTCGAGACCTTGATATTATTTCTCAAAAGACTCTTTGTCACTCCGCCATTCCTTGAGATTATTCCGTTGTTTAAAAGTAAGTTTCTTGTAATTTTTCGTTTAATCAAAGTGGGGACGGTGATGGCGGAAGAAATATATATAGAGGGAAGAATGAGGGACAGGAAATGTCTAAATCTTAGTGTGAGAGTAACCGTGATATAAACTTTCTCGCGTACTTCGTTTTCCAAGCAAAACGCCTAGCCCCTGGTTACATTTTTGACCACTGGGTTTGGTCGGGCCTCTAAATGCACATGTTCTCAGCACTCCAATTGCGGACCCTTTAAAGATTCGCACCGCAAGGAAAAAGACTTCATAGATTCTTAAAAAGCTCCCGTCCACTCGTGGAGGGGAGGCGCCCAGGCAACCTAAGCTCATGCATCCACCAAGCATTTTTAATAATTAACTCCCCCACGCCACCATGAAACCCTAGTTCATTTACTTTTTTTTTTCTTATATAAATAATATATAATAATAATAATAATAATTAACCCTATTGACGCCTTACTGGAGAATCGAAGGGATCATTACCTTTTGCTGCTCTTTTATTTATCAATAATTAACCCTATTGACCCCCAACATGCAGCTTGCATAACTAAAAAATAAAACATGAAGCTTGCACGGAAAAGAAAATTCATTTGTCAGTTATCACCTTGTTTTTTCTTTTGAAGATATTAAAGCAGTTATTAACTTGATTATGTACCCATTCAGACCCTTGAAAACTAGAATTACAAAGTATTCTATTTCAGCAAATATATGAAACATAGATACTATATATATAAGGTCTGGCGTTGTTACACTTACTAGCTATATATGTGCTTTCGAGGTAAAGAAATTAGTTTCAGAAATGCTCATTTACAAGAAAGAATAAAAGATGAGAATTGGGATGGCATTTAAGAAATACTTGAGCGAGTTGAAATTTTCATGTGTTGGATCCCTACAGAGATCAAACACACGAATTATTATTATTAATAATTATAGATATGATTTTGGAGAGACTATATCTACCATTTTATATGTTACTTCTCTATTTGTTACTAAAAACTAACAATTATTTCTAAAGTAAATTATTAACGAAAAAAGTAATAGGAAGCACGTGAAAACATTATTCTTATTATTGCAATAATTAGGTAAGTTTCTCGATGACTATTTTACCATTTGTTAGCTCCTGTAAAATCCATAGTCGAATACAGAGGCAACCGCAATTGCCATCATTTGATGAGTCAAGTCAAATGCAAGGAGTGGTAGCGCCAATGCGAGGACAAAAGCCAAGAGGGCAGCAGCTGGAATTCCGAGAGGTTTTGCTTGTAAAAGAAGGCAAGTAAGAGAGTTTATGGGAAAGTCGTAGGACGAAGCTTTTTTTGGACAAGTCCCGTCCCTCTTTTGTGCGACCTACTTCGCCAACCCCACCTTGATTAAGAAATGCTGTTTAACGCAAGCCAAGAGTGGTGCACTACCATTTAGACATAAGGAACATTATAATCGCCAACCCCAGCTGGAATATGTTGCATTCCCGCATTTCACATATAAGGAACATTATAATCAAGAGAAACTCTATAAAACTATTTTTGTTCCAAAATAGTTTTTACCGGATTCATTCCACATTTTATTATCTTTGTGAATTACCATGCAATTACTATATGAGAGTTAAGGATAATTTAAAAGAACCGTCATACGATCATTTTTTTTTTTTTTTGGGTACTTATTCTATGACTATGATATTGAGTATCAGACCTATTAAGTGGAACAAAACTTAATTACGTGCAGTGTTACTTTTATTGTAAAGTATTGTAAGTACTGTTTTTTGTTGTTCTTTCGGTACCGAAAAGATAGCTTAAGCAGTAAAAAATTCAAGACATCATATATAAAACTGTAATTTTATCTATTCATTTACCTACAAACAGCTATGTAAAAATTTTACCAATACTGTATCCGTATAAGCGGGAGATGTCTTTTTGATTCTCCACTTTATGGCGCATATAATATATTCATATTTATATTTTTGACAATTTTTTTATAGAACTGATCATTATAAAAAAATTAAAGTAGAGATCAAGCATGTGGGCAATCTCAGCAAGACACCGTCAATATATCGGAGTATAATTAAATAATTTAAAGGAAAGCAATTTACTGCAGCGTCAAAATTTGGTACTCATTCGGTTAACGCACCTCCATTATTTTATTTTATATTTAAATAGTTAGAATTTTAATTTATGTAGTCCGTCGGTACGTGAATTCAAACTTGAGACCTTAAGATTATTTCTCAAGATCATTTGCCACTCTACCACTCCTTGGGATTACTCCGTTGTTCAAAGGTAAGTTTTTTTTTTTGTGGTGGTTTTTCGTTTAATGAAAGTGGCGGCGGCGGCGGCGGCGGTGGCGGAAGAACTACATACTTTCTCGCCTACTTTGTTTTCCAAGCAAAACCTATATATGTAAAACCAACCCCCTGGTTACATTTTGACCACATAGCTATTCCCCAAGGTGGTTTTGTCGGGCCTCTAATTAAATGCACTTGTACTCAGCACTCCAATTGCGGACCCTTTGAAGATGCGGACCGCAAGGACTCCATAGAATCTTGAAAAGCTCCCATGCATGAATGATGTCCAAGTTCCGGTCAGGGAGAGGAGGGGAGGCGCCCAGGTAACCTAAGCTCATGCATGCGTCCACCAAGCGTAAAAAGTTCCAGGCATCAACCTGCTCCAAGCATTTTTAATAATTAACTCCCCC
Source organism: Escallonia herrerae (assembly GCA_033070095.1). Classification (NCBI taxonomy): domain Eukaryota; kingdom Viridiplantae; phylum Streptophyta; class Magnoliopsida; order Escalloniales; family Escalloniaceae; genus Escallonia; species Escallonia herrerae. The sequence continues at coordinate 259,754 of JAVXUP010000989.1, read as the reverse complement.
ACCCCACCATGAAACCCAAGTTCAGTTACTTTTTTATATAATATTAATAATAATAATTAACCCTATTGACGCCTCACCGGAGAATCAAAGGGATCGTTACCTTTTGCTGTTCTTTTATTAATAATAATTAACCCTATTAACCCCCAACATGCAGCTTGCACGAAAAAGAAAATGCATTTGCCAATTGTCAACTTGTTTTTTTTTTTTTCAGATATTAAAGCATTTGTTAACTTGATTATATACCATGTCAACCCTTGAAAACTAGAATTACAAAGTATTCTATTTCAGCAAATATATATATGAAACATAAATACATACATATATACACGCGGGTGGGTGTGTGTGTGTGTGGAATCTACTGTATCTACGAGGAGTTATTTAAAACCGTTGGATTAGTAAAAAGTAAAAAATAGTAAAGTAATTAACCAAACGTGGCTTTAGTGCGGAATACTTTTGAAACGTCTCATATACAATGTCTAATCTCTACTAAAATATCCTAATAATAGATAGTGAGATTAAAATTTGGTAGTTGGTATAACACAAATTTTGCGTTACATATATATTTGTTTGGAATGATACCACTTAATAGTAATAAATTTTATCTAAAAATAACACAAAAAGCATGAAATACAAGTATTTAGTTTATTACTATCAAAATATCACGCATTGCCGTGTTCCATGATTTTTGGAGTTTTATATGTGAACGCCCACCATCAGCTAGCTCACAGCCATGAGGTTTTGTCTCGAATATACTCAAGACAGGAGTCTGGTTATGGAATGTGGTTAGATGATCAACTTTAAAATTATTTATAGTAAGGACATATATATAATAATAATCATTAACAGGGAAAGCATGATGAGTTCCCCGGCCAAGCCGTGGAGCTTATAGGGGTTTAAGGTTTTCTTGCATTTAGGCAGGATAAAGTATAGTTTGATTCCTTAGCACTCAAAACTTCTGTTGCTTAATTATTGAATTTGGTTAGATCGGACTAACTTTAAAGCCTAGCTTTAAAATTATTTTAACAAGGAGATAGAATAATCGTCTCTAAACATAATGGAACCGTCACTGACTAAAATAACTAATATCAATATCCTTATTTTCTTATCATATTTTAGGTCAACACCAACAGCTCGTAGCCCATGAAGTTTTGCCATGCAGGTCTTTGCATGGTCTTTGGCATCCCGCCCATTCTACTGTGCCTCGCGCCCATTTTAATGTGCTTTTGATTAGTTTTTCTTGTTATATAGACTTTAAACATCATTTATACACTTTTTTCAAATACATTTCTCTTCTAACAACTATGGGCTGAAACAACAGGAAAGTAAGAGTGTAGGCTTTGCTATTAACATGTTAATATAGTTAAAGTATAGGGTAAAAGACCAATTTGTTATTTTTCATTGCAGGTTTAGGCTTTAATGATATAAAAATGAAAGACCAATCTGTTATTCAGAGAGGTTTTGCCTGAAAAAGAAGACAAGTAAGAAAGTTTATTGCAAAGTAGTTGGACCAAGCTCTTTTTGGACATGTCCCGTCCCTCTTTTATGCGACCTACTTCGCCAACCCCACCTTGATTAAGAAATGCTGTTTAACGTAAGCCAAGAGTGGTGCACTACCATTTAATTACAGAGCAACTTCACTACTTCTTCATGCGGGGAAGTAGCTAGCAATTGGAGTATTGCAACGCGGATCCTCGAAAAGGAAAACTGTGCCCTTTTCTTGGGAGGGAAAGTCGATCGTTACTTGTTGGGCAAAGAGCTAGCCCGAGCTAGGAATAATCAACTTGGGCCCCGTTAGACAGGATTTTTTTTTTCAGTTTTGGAAACTGTAAAAAATAAACACGTTTGGTAACTAGTTTTCGTTTTTTTTCTTCAGTTTAAGAAATCAGTTTTTAAATGAAGGCTGTTTTTTAAAACTCCAAAAATGAGTTTCGGTTTTCAGTTTTGTTTTTTTTTTTTTTTGAGACCACCACCACCCTCCCACCGCCCATCGCCGGCAGCCACCTTTGGCGCACCGCCGGAGACCTGCAACCACCGCCGGCTCTGGCGACCCCCAGCGGCTGTCGGGGCCACCACCACCGTCGGCTACTGCCACCGCAAACCACCACAAAAAAAACTCAAAATAAAAACTGGGTTATCAAACATCCACTTGTTTTTGTAAGAAAATAAATAAATAAACTGCTCTTTAGTTTTTTTTTTTTTAAAACTGAAAATCAAAACTGAAAGTGTTGTCAAACAGAGCCTTGGAGTACATGAAGGCTAAATACTCCATGTATATATGTTAGAGATCTGAATTTTCATTTTATTTTGTATTTGGCATTTCTATAATTGATTATATTGGATACTTACCAGAACTAGATAAGTTTAGTCGTACGTTGTAAAAGTTCATTTTACAAAAACCATTTCTTGAAACAGTTCTTGAGGCCAGAGAGATCTCTTTTGCCGGCATAATCGTCGGACCTTTCAACCCTTCTTCTCCTCTCTCGCAACTCATTACCTTTTCTTACCAATTAGGTTGACTTCAGGGTCCACCAAAAGGATCCGTTTGCAGATGATTTTGTTGAAAACAGTGGAACCAAACACATGGTGGCCTGGTTCCACTATCTTCACACAAAGGCCATGCATATGATCGTCCTTTATAATTTAGGTACCGCATTTTGCTGTTGTCGCTAACTGCAGATGCCATAGACATGACTTATTTTAGGGTGGCATCACTTGAGGTGTGAAAGCCAACCTTCAAGAAGTGCGCCTTGGCGGCCAAGGATGTTTAACTAGTTCAAATTCCAAAGAAGATGCAAAAGTCCAACTCAAGGAACTTGAAAGACAGCTGAGTGATGAAAAAAATCAAAATTAAGACCTTCTGATGGCCATGGTATTACTCAGAGGTAGAATTCAGGTGCTTGCGGAAAATAGCATAGCTACATATCGCTTCTGCTTACAACGATAGCTCAACAAATGTTCCATCGTCTTATTTTCAATTGATGTTGCCTTTAATTTTATTACGACTATCTTCTTCCCAAAATAGTAGTTAGCCATGCACGTGTACAAAATCTTAACACCAAGACAAGTCTCGTACTATCCCAAATCTCACATCAAGTTAAATGTAGAATATCAACATTACTCCTTACATATATATATATATATATATATATGTGTGTGTGTGTGTGTGTGTGTGTGTGTGTGACTACGCAATCAAACATTCCCATAATACCAACTCATTGTTATAATTTGTTTTTATCTTATTTACAAATTCTTTTAGTAAAGCTTTAAAACCTTACTTTATTTTATTATATTTATGTTGGTCAATGTAACCTATTATATTAAAACTTTGTCATAATTTTATTCATAATGTTTTTGACCGTTGTTATTTATTATGTGTGTCTCTCCTAGTCTTCTTCTATTATAAAAGGAGACTACTCCTACCATGGAGAACATACATATCAAGACATATGCTTGATATTTTATATATTCTCTACATTATATATACTTTGATTTTTGGGCAACTTGATTGTACTAGTTCAACAGTCTTCCTGTGGACGCACACATAGAGAAGGCGACGCTGCGAGCTTTGGGTTTTATCTTGGAGGATTTATCGTTCGTTGGAACCCGTGCGTAGAGAGACGATAAAGCCTTTAGGACAGCGTTTTTATCGCGACTCTCACAGGCCAGCGTTAATTTACTTTAATCTCTATATCTTGAAATTGCATGCTAGTTAAAATTCTTGACAAGTTGTTTATATATATATATATACATAATGGGAGCTGATCCATTGATAGCGCTAGCAAATGGAGTTAAGTTGCAAGCGCGATCTGACCGTCCATCCTGAAAGATGGACGGCCCAGATCGCGCCTTTTTCGAAAACTGTCAGTCGTCCGCGACATAGTGTCGCGGACGAACTTTTTTACCTTTTTGCCCCTCCACCCGTCCGCGCTACATAATGTAGCGGACGTTTTTTTGATAAAAATACTCTCATGTTCCATCCGCTACATTATGTAGCGGACGAGTAGGCAGGCACTATTTTTTTTTCTGTCCTTTCTCTCATTAAAATTCTGACATGGTTCTCTCTCTCATTTCTCTCGTCAATTTCTGACACTCTCTCTCTCTCTCTCTCTCTCTCTCTCTCTCTCTCTATCTCTCATCAATTTATGACACTTTCTCTCTCCTTTCTCTTTATTTTCTCTCACCATGATTTCTTTTATGGGTTCTGGATGTAGCACAAATTTTCTCTCACCAGAGACGTCGAAGAGCAGCGCCGGAGCATTCAGGCCCGAAGAAAAGGCATTCAAGTAACAGTGCTACTGCCTCACGGCAGTGTCCCTTTGTTCATTTCTCCCTCACACACACACACATGCACTCTCACGCAATGCAGCAACCTGATGCTACTCCCCTCTCCTTTTTTCACACACAGGTGCACTAATCCCCTCGCCCTCACCTCCTCACGGCAGCCATGGCTGCTTACCCACGAACCCATCACTGTGTGTGTGTGTGAGGGAGAATTCACAAAGACAAAGCAGAACATGAGAGAAAAAATTGTGATTCCAATTCATTAGAGCCCGTTTAACCCTCTCTTTCTTACTTTGTTTCTGCAAACTTTTATCATTTAGGTAACCATACAAACAAAAAACATTATCTGAAGAAAAAATGTTTCCAAAAGGCCAAATTCATAAAGACAAAGCAGAACATGAGAGAAAGGACAGAACCAATGTTTCCCAAAACTTTTATCCCATATGTGCACTACCGAGACAAAGCAAAGAAACGAGAGAGAGATGTCAGAAGGACAATGAGAGAAGGGACAGAGAAAGAAAAAAAAATAGTGTCTGTCAACTCATCCGCTACATAATGTAGCGGACAGACGAACTTAAAAAAAACGTAAAAAAAATATTTGGACAGTCCGCTACATTATGTAGCGGACGGGTGGAGGGGCAAAAAGGTAAAAAAGTTCGTCCGCGACACTATGTCGCGGACGACTGACAGTTTTCGAAAAAGGCGCGATCTGGGCCGTCCATCTTTCAGGATGGACAGTCAGATCGCGCTTGCAACTTAACTCCATTTGCTAGTGCTATCAATGGATCAGCTCCCATACATAATTGTATGCTTATAATATGTTTAATATATTTAGTTAGCAACAAGTTTTGGTTATTTTCATGGTTAGATAATTATATGTTTTAGTCATATTTTGTGATCAATTGATATGAGAAATTGATGTAGCAAATTTAAGCTATATTTTCCAACAATCTAAAGGCTTTTATCATAGCTTTGATTTGTATATGTTTGAGAAATTGAGTTTACAATTTTATTGTTTTTGTTAGATTGCAATTTTGGGCTAAGATTTATTAACTTAATATTACTGTTCATAATTTTTTAATTTACTAGCCACACTGTTCACGTAATTTACTGTTCACATTCTTGAGATACTGTTCACATATAAAAAAAACTGTTTTGACTTTTCAATACATAATTTAATTACTTTTATCCGCTCTTTTTACTACTAATTTTTTTTAGTCAATTATTTAGATAAAGTATTGAGACCTAGCGTTTTTTTTTTCTCACAGTTAGTTTGTTTTGTCTTAGCTATTCCTATGGCATCTTATGATGAAACCGTCACCCTTAAACCCGAAAAATTCAATGGACAAAATTTTAAAAGATGGCAAAGACAAATGAAATATTGGCTTACCGTTTTAGGCTTCATCTCGGCTATAGAGGAAAACAATAGTCAATCTCGGGAGTCGAGTTCTTGGTATACTCTCGAACAAATTAAATTTCATAGCCATAATAGAATCCTAAGTGCTCTTTCTGATCGTTATTATGATGTATATCATGCTATAAAAAGTGCTAAGGAACTTTGGAATCTCTTACAAGATGAATATGGCATTGATGATGCCGGTATAGAACACTTTAATGCATCTACGTTTAACAAGTTTGTTATGGTCGAGGGAAAAGCAATTAGCGATCAAATTCATGAGTTTCAAGACCATTTAAGGGCTGTTGAGGAGAATGGCTCTAAGTTTAGTGAGGATTATAAAGTATCTTGCCTTATAGACAAACTTCCTCCTTCTTGGTCCGACTTTGCTAAAGGTCTTAGACATAAACAAGGAACCTTTGACCCAAGCTTTCAATTCCCTAAGGATAGAAGAAAAGCTTAGGGAAAGCATCAAACATAAGGAAGTAACGTCAAACCAAGCTAATTTGGTGAAAAATAATATAACTTCAAACACACCACACCATCTTAGACCTAGGGGGAATAACTTTAGAAACAATAATAGGCGGAACACCCAAGGTAACAATAATTTTCATCGAAGAAACTCCCGCCACAACAACGTCCTAGTCAACCGTTTTCCTCAAAACAACAATAACAAACCCGCAAACCTTCCAAATCACAAGAATGCAAAAGATGCTAAGGGCAAAGGAAAGAAGAGACCATGTTACGTGTGCGGAAGGACCAATTATATAGCTCGAGATTGATTTTACAAAAGGGTTGAGGAGTACAAGCCAAATGGTAGAAACCAAGGAGATCAAGTCAACATGTTGGTAGATGATGAACCTCTTATTAGGTTTGATCCTAATCCTTGTTTAGTGAATTATAGTTATCAAAGTAATGATTGGTGGTTAGATTCAGGTGCTAATGTACATGTTTGCTTTGATTGTGGATTATTTAAAACTTATCAGAACTCAAGTGGAGGAAGCGTGACACTAGGAAATGATACAGCCGCACAAGTGATAGGAATCGGAAGAGTTGATTTGAAGATGACATCGGGAAAGACGCTAACGCTTAACGAAGTGCGGCATGTTCCGGAAGTCAGAAGAAATTTGATTAGTGGATCATCCTTAGTCCGACAAGGATACAAAGTTGTTATGGAGTCTAATAAAGTTGTAATAACTAGAAATAATGTATTTGTCGGAAAAGGTTATGTTTGCGATGGATTGTTTAAACTAAGCATCTTGATCAATTCAAATGAAAGTTCTTCTTTAATTTTAAATGTTGAATCTAGTGAGAAATGGCATGAAAGATTATGACATGTAAACTATAGAAAGGTCAAGAGGTTGATGGATTTAAGCTTGATTCCAAAAGCAAATGTAGATACTAAACGCAAATGTAAAATTTATGTAGAAGCAAAACAACCTAGGAAACCTCACAAACCAGTCCATAGAAATACAAGCCTTTTAGAACTTATACATAGTGATGTATGTGACTCAAACCGAACTTCTACTAGAGCAGGCAATAAATATTTTATGACTTTTATAGATGATTTTTCAAAATATTGTTACGTTTATCTAATCAAGACCAAGGATGAAGTGTTTAGTAAGTTTAAGATATATAAGAATGAAGTTGAAAACCAACTAGAAAAGAAAATAAAGGTCCTTAGGTCTGATAGAGGTGGAGAGTACACGTGGAATGAAATTAAGAATTTCTGCGAAGATAGTGGGATAATACATGAATTAACACCTCCTTATTCACCCCAATCAAATGGTGTAGCCGAGAGGAAAAACGAACATTGTTAGACATGGTTAATGCAATGTTATTAAATTCTGGTGCACCCGAGAACTTGTGGGGGGAAGCCTTCTTGTCATCTTCTTTTATACTAAATAGAGTGATTGTTAAGGATCATGACAAGACTCCACATGAGCTTTGGAAAAAGTGATCTCCAAGGCTAGATATCTTAAAAGTGTGGGGGTGTTTAGCTAAGGTAGCCATACCTGAACCTAAGAGAAAGAAAATCGGGCCCAAAACAATAGATGCCATATTTATTGGATATGCTCAAAATAGTAGTGCAAATAGATTTTTAGTTGTTAATTATGAAATTAGTGAAATCTCAAATAACACTATCATAGAAGCTAGAGATGCTACATATTTTGAAGATATATTTCCTTTTAAGACTAGGCTTTCTATCCAACCCTCTAGCTCTATAATCCAAGTAAGTGATAAGGTACTTCCTAGTAGCACAACTAGAGAAGTTGATCTCGAGTCTCCCATTGAACCTAGGAGAAGTAAAAGAACGAGGACGGAAAAGAACTTTGGGGAAAGAATTTTCACCTATTTAGTTGAGGGAGAACCCAAGACTTACCAAGAAGCTATGTCATCCATTGATTCGCCTTTTTGGAAAGAAGCAATCAATGATGAGTATCAGTCAATCATTCAAAATAATACTTGGGTGTTATCTCATCTACCTCCTGGAAGCAAACCCATAGGTTGCAAATGGGTATTTAAAAGGAAGCTAAAACCTGATGGGAGCATAGAAAAATACAAAGCTAGGCTAGTAGCTAAGGGGTTCATACAAAAACAAGGGATAGATTACTTTGACACATATTCTCCTGTAGCTAGAATAACCACCATTAGAACCCTGTTGGCGCTAGCATCTATACACGACCTAGTGATACATCAAACGGATGTTAAGACCGCTTTCCTAAATAGAGATTTAGATGAAGAAATTTATATGGAGCAACCAGAAGGTTATAAGGTCAAAGGACAAGAAAATAAAGTGTGCAAGTTAGTGAAATCACTTTATGGTCTTAAGCAAGCCCCTAAGCAATGGCATGAAAAGTTTGATGAAGTTATCCTAGGTTATGGGTTTAAGATTAATGATCATGATAAATGTCTATAGTATAAAGAGGATAATAGTGAACATGTCATACTTTGCTTATATGTGGATGACATACTGATCTTTGGGACTAATCTAGATGTTGTTAATAATGTGAAGACCTATTTATCTAAGAACTTTGATATGAAAGATTTGGGAGAAGCTCATATAGTTTTGGGAATGACGTTAGAAAAAACTCATGAAGGGATCATATTGACTCAATCTAGTGCCATAGAAAATATGTTGAAGAAATTTGGATATTATGATACTAATCCTGTACAGACTCCATATGATTCAAGTATAGCTTTAAAGAAGAACTTAGGAGAACCGATATCACAATTGAAGTACTCTCAAATCATAGGATCCCTACTATATTTCACTAATAGGACTAGGCCTGATATAGCATATGCTGTTGGGAGACTTAGTCGATATACCTAAAATCCTAACAAGGAGCATTGGAATGCTTTAAAGAGAGTACTTAAGTATCTTAAAGGGACATTAGAGTATTCATTATGCTATTAGGGGTTTCCAAATGTGGTGGAAGGGTATAGTGATGCTAATTGGATAACAGATAGTTTAGAGATCAAATCTACGACTGGTTATGTTGTTACACTAGGAGGAGGATCTATATCTTGGGGATCTAAGAAGCAAACTATCATCTCTAGAGGTACTATGGAGTCTGAGCTGATCGCTTTAGATACTGCTTGTACAGAGGCTGAATAGTTAAGAAATCTTTTGCTAGACATACCTTTAGTGAATAAGCCTTTACCAGCTTTATCTGTGCATTGTGATTGCAAAGCTGTTATAGATCTTATTAAACAGTCCCACGCGAACAAAAAGATGAACAGACACATACAAGTAAGGTACAAGTCAGTCAAGGGACTAGTAAATAAAAATGTGATATCTCTTAATTTTGTGAGATCTGAAAAGAATTTGGCTGATAACTTAACTAAAGGTTTACCCATGAAGGGTGTAGTTGAATCATCGAGGGGGATGGGGCTTAAGCCCACAGGGAGTCATCAGCGGGGGTAACCCAACCTTTATGATTGGAGATCCCATGAAGAAGGTTCAATGGGTAGGAACAACCCGTAGAGCGTGACTTATAATGATAGCACTAATTTTACAGGAGAGCATCTCCTCCCAATCCCTATGGTGATAGTGCTACTTTGTGTGATGTTAAGGAAGGGTTTTACCCTGAATGAGCCCGAGGTGGATATTTTCGCTAGGTACAGTCACACGTACCCTTGGAGGACTCACCTAAATGAGAGTGGTCGTGAGGCCGCGACTGTGGGAACTGGGCTGATCCCTAAAGACTCTCATGAGAATCATGAATAGAGCGCATGGCCTTTAATAGCGCTACCCGCTATGAACCAAGCCCTATATCAATATTGCATGTGTGGCTAATTGAAGTTTGATCAAGGGACCTAATTCAAGGCGTAGTCCATTATGGCTCCCTCAAACGGAAATTGTCAATACTAAGTGTAGGTTCAAGCCCGGAAGGCACCTACACCCATTGTGCAGTATAAAGTTGCCCATTTTTAATATATTATTTTGATTTTTTAAGGTTTTAAACCTTTGTGGGGGATTGTTAGATTTTGTTTTTATCTTATTTACAAATTCTTTTAGTAAAGCTTTAAAACCTTACTTTATTTTCTATATTTATGTTGGTCAATGTAACCTATTATATTAAAACTTTGTCATAGTTTTATTTATAATGTTTTTGACTGTTGTTATTTATTATGTGTGTAACTCTTAGTCTTCTTCTACTATAAAAGGAGACTACTCCTACCATGGAGAACACACACATCAAGACATATGCTTGATATTTTATATATTCTCTACATTCTATATACTTTGATTTTTGGGCAACTTGATCGGGCTAGTTTAACAGTCTTCCTGTGGACGCACACATAGAGAAGGCGACGCTGCGAGCCTTAGGTTTTATCTTGGAGGATTTATCGTTCGTTGAAACTCATGCATAGGGAGACGATAAAGCCTTTAGGACAGCGATTTTATCGCGACTCTCACAGGCCAGCGTTAACTTACTTTAATCTCTATATCTTGAAATTGCATGCTAGTTAAAATTCTTGACAAGTTGTTTATATATATATATATATATATATATATAGCTGATCCGTTAAGAGCGCTAGCAAAATAGGAGATCTTGCTAGCGCGATCTGGCCGTCCATCCCGAAGGAATGGATGGCCCAGATCCTTTTTTTTTGCGGCGCTGTCAGTCGTCCGCAAAATAGTGTAGCGGACGGACCTTTTTACCATTTTGCCCCTGCTCCCCCCTCCGCTACACTGTCTAGCGGACCACTTTCTTGGGCTCACGTTGATAGCCAAAAAGTAGTCCGCTTCACTGTCTAGCGGACGACTGACTTCGGTCAATGTCAGTCCTGTCGATGCACGACTATTACTTTGTCATTATCCCACCGTCCGCTAGACAGTGTAGCGGACCGTTTTTCCCTTTCTTTACTTCGAAACCATTATTCATTCCTTCTAAACTGCTATTCATTCCTTCTTCTCACAATTCTTCTAGCGGCATTGGCAAGTAGATCGGCGCAATTTCTTCTCAAGAAATCCTTTATTCGAAGAATCAATCACGTAAGTTCACAAACCAATCCTTTATTTGTTCATAATCTAGAGTTGTTATCGCGGCTTATGCATGATTTTGAATGTGTGCGCGGTGCATTGTGCTAGCGTTTGTCAATGTATCTATACATATATATATAGATTATATATGTGTATTGCGTATTATTTGTTCATGTGATTTCACTTGTAAAATTCCATTCCGTGTATGTTTGTATCTATGTACATTGCATATACACAGCATGTGAACTTATGTGAGTATTATCTGATCACATGCTAGCGTTGACTGTGCTAGCGTTGTATGTTTGAGAATGTTTACGCTTCCAACCTTGCCGTTTTGCATAATTTCAGTTGCGAAAAAAGATTTCAACCCTGGACCAGAAGATCCGTCCGTATTATACGACCAAGCAAACCATATCAGTACGCTCATATGGGATGGTGGAGTAAGATACTTATTTTATCAACTTTGTTATTCTTGGGAACGTTGTATATCGTTTAATTTGCTTAAATTGTATTTATTAATTCGTAGGAAAGAGCACTTCTCAACACGGTAGAAGTATCCGATAATTTTAAAGCATGGAAATTGAACAGAACCCAGAAAAGATTACTGCGTGGGATTGGGTTTGGGATTTTCACGCGTGGGCAGATCTTTCAACAACTTGACCGGCACTTAATAGGTGCCCTTGTTGAAAGGTGGAGAAGTGAAACGAATACGTTTCACTTCCCTCTCGGAGAGCTGACAATTACCCTAGAAGATGTAGGGTTCATCTTAGGGTTACCGGTGACGGGGCGGCCGGTAATAGCTCCTCCGTCGGAAGCAACGAATAAGAGGACCGCTAGGGACTTCTTTACTTCGATACCCCAGGATCAATTTAGCACTGGTGGTATCAAGTTGAAATGGTTGGTAGATACCTACAAGGTTCTGCCGGATAACTACACGGATCAGATGCTTGTGCTGTACACACAAGCTTTCCTCTTGTGGGTGATGGGGGCAATTCTGTTCCCAACAACGTCGAAGAATACCGTCAGCGTCAAATATTTACCGTTGTTGGGTAACCTGCTGGAGGTTGGGGATTATGCCTGGGGAGCCGCAACTCTTGCGTACCTGTACCGAGCATTGCACAAGGCAACGAGGCCCGACTCCAAAGCGATATGTGCATGTCTCTCGCTATTGCAGGTATATCATACAATTCTTGATTACTTGCTCGTTTCTTTTTTTTTGGGTTGAATTGACAATAAAATTTGACGATACTTTATTTAATTTGTCTTTGCTCTCAGGTGTGGTCTTATGAACACCTTGCTACCGGCGCACCCACGCGTAGGGACGGAACCGATAATGTGTGGCCTCGGTTGTGCGCCTGGGAGTACAGCCGGAAGGACAGCCACTACCAGAGGAGAGACGATCCCCATCACAACATTACGTACTATCGGGGGGAGCTCGACTCGTTATCTCCTGGCCAGATGCGATGGGCACCGTACAAACATTTGGCGCGACGGGTGGGAGAGTCGTTCGTCTTCACGCTCTCCGGGTTGCAACGCACACCCCTGATCCACTTCGAGGTCGCAGAGTGGCAGCTGCCAGATCGCGCTATGCGCCATTTTGAGTGCCTGCAGGGGTTGCCAGCCGGCGCGCCGGATATGAGGCTTAACAGGAACCCACCGGGTGTCCCTCGGTTTGGCAAGGCAAATGCGCACGACTTGTGCGCACGAGAACTTGAGGTTTGGGATTCCTGGCAGGACACGCTGGCGGCCATTGTGTCGGAGCCTGACCCCGTGATCAGTATCGAACAGTACAATGGGTGGTACTACCGCATCACCCGGAGGAGAGTAGCTCCAGTAAGGTTTGAACGCGGGGAGAAGTACCACCCTAGGGGTCAGATCGATGAGCACATGGCATACAATCTGGTAAGTTGGCCAATAAGTGCTTTAATTGAACTTGATGATTCTAACTGTGTATGAAGTTACTTATTTATTATCTCTCTGGATGTAGGTTAATGCCTCGTTCGCCTTCTTCCAGAAGTTGCGCGAGCGGAAGGATTTGGTGGATGCAATGGGCGAGGAGCTTCGCCAACAGGCTGATGCGTTGGCGTATGGCTGCGGGAATTTTTTACACCAAGCATCGGGCCAGCCTTCCGGCGTCAGCCCGGGAATGGGTTATCCGGGGTGGCAGCCCCCATATGTGAGCGAGGGATACACCGATCCCTCGGGACAGACTTCGGGAGTGAGCCAGGGATATGGTGGTCCCTCTGTACCGGGAATGGGTGGTGATTGGGGACCGCCAAGCACCATGGGCCAGGCTCAAGCGCCGTGGGAAGACTACAGTGTGCCCTCCTTCTCTTTGCTATTGGACTCGGAACCCCAACCCTTCTCTCAGAGTCAAGTCACGCAAGACTGGGGTTTCGGACACATCAGTCTGTCGGAGACACTGCCTATTGTCCCGTGGGCAGGACCATCTATTGCCGAAGGAGGGCAATATCCCCCGGTCGACTCCCCAGAAGGAGTGCAATATCCCCCCGTCGACCCCCCGAAGGAGTGCAATATCCCCCCGTCGACCCCCGAGGGCAATATCGCAAAGGGCATCCAGTGAAGCCCCTAAAGCCGCATAAATGCCAAATAATCAAAGAGCGTTATTTTAGCGGCTTCCCCCGGGACAAAGCGTTGTATAGTGTGAATCATCCGGAGGGCATGGATTACACTTGCGAGTGGGGAGAAATGGCCTCCCTGGCTCCGGGGAGTTGGTTAGACAACGGTGTCATCTCCACATACGTGGAGATTCTGAAGGAAAGGGGTCGGGAGCGGCTGAACGAGTACCCGGCCGTTTTTTTGGTGGATGCCTTTTTTCATAGCCTCCTAGTGTCTGAATGGCATGAGTGGGTCGAGCAAAGGCGGAAGAAAAAGTTGAGCCAGTGGAGACCGTCCGCTAACCTACGAGCGTATCTTGCTAGGGATAGTCCAGTGAGCGCAAGTGTTGCCGACGTGTTTCTAATCCCATTTTTAGGGGAAAGCCACTGGTACTTGGTTTGCTATGAACCGGTAGAGAAAGTCGTATCGGTGATCGACAGTCTCCACGACGATACCGCCCACATGCCTGTGCTGCAGATGTACAAAGCCCAGTTGGACTCAATGGTAATATTACGATTGTTGTTTAACAGTTATTGTAACTTGGCATAAATGTTAACTCGTGTCTTACGCCGTTTTGTGTTTCTCGCAGAATATATTTTGTGCAATGGTCAATGGTATCCGTGGTAACCCTGTACCGGCGCGGCCAAAGCTCGATTGGCGACTGAAGAAGAGGAGGCCCAAGCAACGTAACACTTCGGACTGCGGCGTTTTCCTTTGCATGTACATGGATTACATTTGCCGGTCCGAGAGCCTCAAGGCGGCGGTGTGGAGCCAAGCAGAAGTAGACACCTTTAGATATAGAATGGCTTGGCAAATTATGAAAGGCCGGCCTAGAGCGGTTAGGTATATTGTAAATCCGGCTAATGCCGAGAACCCTCCCAACATGATTCCCCCAGTTGACATTGTACCATTACGCTGTCAAATTTTTTTAATAAACTATGATTATTTAGAAAGCTCTCATTGATTTGTGTTGAAGATTATTGATTGATTGATTTGTCTGATTTCCGTTGAAGATGATTTGAGTTTGGTTTTTTTGGCTCTCATTGAGAATGATTGAAAGGTGGACAACAAAATGTGTAGCGGACAGTAGGGAAGTGTTGGGTTAAGACATTCTGCTGGTCTGTCCGCTACACAATGTGGCGGACAGTGGGGGAAGTAAAAATTTTCTAAGTGTTGGGTTAAGACATTCTGCTGGTCCGTCCGCTACACAATGTGGCGGACAGTGGGGGAAGTGAAAATTTTCTAAGTGTTGGGTTAAGACATTCTGCTGGTCCGTCCGCTACACAATGTGGCGGACAGTAGGGGAAGTGAAAATTTTCTAAGTGTTGGGTTAAGACATTCTGCTGGTCCGTCCGCTACACAATGTGGCGGACAGTGGGGGATTGAAAATTTTCTAAGTGTTGGGTTAAGAGTTTCTGTTGGTCCGTCCGCTACACAATGTGGCGGATAGTGGGGGAAGTGAAAATTTTCTAAGTGTTGGGTTAAGACATTCTGCTAGTCTGTCCGCTACACAATGTGGCGGACAGTAGGGGAAGTGAAAATTTTCTAAGTGTTGAGTGTTTGTTGGTCCGTCCGCTACACAATGTGGCGGACAGTAGGGGAAGTGAAAATTTTCTAAGTGTTGGGTTAAGAGTTTCTGTTAGTTTGTCCGCTACACAATGTGGCGGACAGTGGGGGATTGAAAATTTTCCAAGTGTTGGGTTAAGAGTCTCTGCTGGGCCGTCCGCTACACAATGTGGCGGACAGTGGGGGAAGTGAAAATTTTCTAAGTGTTGGGGTAAGACATTCTGCTGGTCCGTCCGCTACACAATGTGGCGAGGTGCACAACTGAGAGGATCTCACGTCATAGTGGTGCAGATCATTGTCTGCAACTTGGACCACGAAATGGTTGGCACGAACCAGACACTTAGTTCCGACCTTCCCCAACGCCGGCCTAAGCGGAGGCCTTATAGCCGCTATATTGTAGAGCTAGACTTTGGTGTCCGCTATATAGTACAGCTATACAATGTAGCGTGATGCAGTTTTAATAAATTGGCGCCCGAAGACTTGTTTTAGCGACGGAATCAACAATCTCAATATCGATAAACAATAAATAACGTACGATTCACAATCAATGATCTCAATATATTGAGGGTATCTCAAACGGCACAATTAAGCGAGAAAATTTTTGAAAACATAATGAACATGTATACAATAAATTTGGTTATTAATAATAAATTAGGGTTCACATTGGGGGAAAGAAATTTTTTCACAAGCGCTCCGATCAAAGATTACAACTTGAAAATCCCACCACCCAAGGTGTTCAAACACTACAAAGTCCCCGAATTCGAGGCCATGCTGGCGCACGAAGACGTTCCAACCCTCTGCGAATTGCTTTTTTTGGGGTCGGCCGGGCTTCAGCTTGATTTCAACCTGCCAGGCCCCCTTGCGGCTATATAATCTTGAACTGTCATGAATTGTTGTAAATTGATTGGTAAAGGCTTCCGGTATGTCCTAACAAACACAATACAAAAAATAGGTTAGTTTTTAACCAAAAGATCAAACTTTTAACACACGAAAATACAGAGAAAGAGGGATGGCCTACAAGTTCATTCTCAAATCCCGGCATCATGACTTTGAAAAAGTGTTTGCCTGCCAGGTGCAAGTTGCCAATAAAATCGTAGGTGGTCTCCGATCCAGAAGCCATCGAGGTCGGCGATGAGGGGAGGACGGTGGTGTCGCCGGAGATGTGGGTCGCCGTAGATGGGGTAGCGGCTTGGGTTAGATGTTCGAGAGAGAGAGAGAATATAGTGGAGTGACAAAAGCTGATTGCCCGATTTGATTAATGTATATAATAGGATAGAGGTCCGCTACATTGTATAGCGGACATAAATGAAAACCAAAAGTTTTTTTGCGATGACGTCCGCTACATTGTATAGCGGACATAAATGAAAACCAAAAGTTTTTCTGCGATGACGTCCGCTACATTGTATAGCGGACATAAATGATGACCAAAAGTTTTTCTGCGATGCCATCCGCTACATTGTATAGCGGACATAAATGAAGACCAAAAAATTAGGGCTATGCATATCCGTCCGCTACATCAGAAATCTCTACATCAGAAAAAAAAAATTCCAGTATTCGGTCGAAAAATTATTACAAATGTCAAACTTATATAAAAATTATTACAAATGTCAAACTTATACAAAAAATTAAAGGTCCACTGCAGCTTGTTCGTCCTCATCTTCGGCGTCATCTTCTTCCCCATCTTGCAAACCCCCTGGACTTATCCCCAGTGCCTTGTAATGGTTCCGCTTGTCGTGGTCGGTCATTTTGTTGCACAATGCACACCTTCGCAGCTTTTTAGGTTGAGTTGCCGTTTCAATTGAGCTTTTCATCCGCGTAGATCTCTTGCGGCCTTTCGTTTGCGATATAATTGGATCCAACGGCCGGATATCATTGTCGTCTTCCTCCCCCGGCTCGTCATCTTCTGATTCCGTCGTAGGCTCGGTGTCAACCGCATTGCTGACTGAAGCTGCTTCCAACTGGTCGACGATGGGCTCTTGCTGCTGAGCTACCTCGAGGAGATGTTTATATCCGACCATTGTAGCAGCAGCCTTTACGGACAAACGGGTGAACATCGTCACCAGATGATTATACCGCAACGTCTCTGATTCTTCAAAGTCAGTATACGGGTGCTCCGGAAAGGAAATGGTACCGTGCAACCTGTTTGCACCTTTCGTCCACCGTGGCAGGACGTATTTATCGGGGATTGTCCTGATATTCTTCTGGGTGAAAAACCGCAGAATGTGTCTACACAGGATGCCATGGAACTCAAACTTCTTGCAAACACATGTCACCGAGTCCGTCAATGTGTCGTGGCTCACCGTATAAATTCTGCGCAGCTTCTCAGGGACGAGGTCATTCACGAGCGAATAAACCTTGTACTCACGCGTAGACATTTCTGCCACCTTGTTTATACTGTATCGTCCCGATTTTCGCAGCTCTACTTGGTATAGCAAGAAGATCTCCTTCGTATAGACTTTGGCACCGTTCAGCTCCAGCGGGGTCTCGAGCAACCTTCTCCTTTGTTTGTACGTTGTTGCAAAGTCGGCAGCCCTTTCTTTTACGAACAACGAAGCTACCGCTTTTTGTGCGGATGCAACGAAAGTCTTCAAATTGGTAGTTGTACCCACATAACTATCGAACGTGGCATTCATAGATTCACTCCTGCCCGTCGTTTTCATGCCCGCTGAAAAATACCTCCTCGTGTAAACGCCAATCCATTGCTCTTTGCGCTCGTACAAGTGCTGGAGCCACTCGTTGTCTTGCAATGAGTAATCCCGAACAAGCTTTTCCCACCTCTCCTCGAATTCCTCAATCGTTAACGACTTGGTAATGCACTTGTCAAAATCCTGTTTAAAGTCTGGATACTTTGCGTACACGTGATGCAGACGTTCCGGGTATTTGTTGCTTATGTGCCAAGTGCACAAGTTGTGCCGGGTGTCTGGGAAGACGGTCGCAATAGCCTTCTTCATTGCCAAATCTTGATCGGTGATGATCACTTTGGGTGCTTTGAAGTTCATTGCTTCCAGCCACGTCCTAAACAACCATACAAAAGAACCCTCGCTCTCGTCCCTTAACAAGGCGAACCCGAACAGGATGGAGTGATAATGATGATTGACGCCGGTGAAAGGAGCGAACGGCATCGAGTACTTGTTGGTACGGTATGTGGTGTCGAAAGTCACGACATCCCCAAAATGCTTATAAGCTAGCCTCGAACGACCGTCGACCCAAAAAATTGTACTAACTCGATGCTCGTCGTCAAGTTTATAATCGAAGGTAAACTGCGGGTCCTCCATCTGCATCCGTTTCAATAGGCTCATTGTCGATTGCGCATCATTGAGGTCATACGCGGCTCGTCTATGGGTTCGGACCGCGTTACGAACGTCTGTCGTGTTAAAGTTTAAATTTTGAATTCCCCCAGCCTGTTCAGCAAGAACATTAACAATCTCAGTAGGTCCAATTCGCGCATTGCTCATTGTGTGAATTAGGCTCCTCGCGACCTTACCCATCTTCTTGTGTTGATGCATCTGACTCACCTTCTGACTAACGGGTGATTGTGTGAGTTCCCTGGTAATAAGCCAATGATCCCAGTTTGTAGCTTACGAACATCTTGACCTGGCAATTTGTGCGCTCAAAGCAGTCCCGTCTTCTACGCGAATGATCCTATTTCGTCATCACTGTCATCACGCCTACGCGTGTCTCATTTTGCTGTCATTTCTGCCCCTATGACACTCGGATAAGCCAGAGCATATCTTTTTTGTTACGTTGCTTGTTCTTGTATTTTATTCTAATGCCAAAACCAACCCTCAATGAATACGCTCAATGACATTCTTCACATTCTTCCTTCTTGATATAAGCAAGAGCATATCTTTTTTGTTACGTTGCTTGTTCTTGTAATCTTCTAATGCCAAAACCAACCCTCAATGAATACGCTCGAAAACATTCTTCAGCTTCTTCCAACGTTTGAAACGTTCGTCCTAGATACGGATCACTAGCATCTACGGGGACGTTGGAACTCGACACGAAATCAGACATTGTGAAACAAGACCTGTGTAGAAATAGACTACGCTTAACAATCAAATGACATTTCTAATTGAAAATATTACCTAAATTTCCTTGGCGAATAGACCAATTTAGGATGACAAACATACCGTATGCATAACCCCTGAAAGTGTCTAAATTAACAATTATTAATTTATTGAACATAAAAATGAAAAAATAAAATTACTAAGATAAATAGACGAATTCATCATGCCAAAAAATCGAATTAAACTATAATGAATTTATTTAGAGTTAACAAATTACACTTTTTTTATGAACATCATGTCTAGAACATCACAAATTGAAGAAACAGTGACAAATTTCTAGAACATTTTACATACTTTTTTAAACAAAATAAAATATTTTACCAGTCAATCCATAAAGAAAACTTCACCATTCGCAAACTTACCTTACTTGAGTGAAGCTTGAAGCAAGTTTTACTCGAAACTTGAAGGGAGCTGAAAATGGAAGCGAGTCCGAAGGAATCGAAGAAGAAAATTGTAGAGGAGCTTGAGGAAATTCGACAACCCGTCGTGTATAAAAATAAAGGTACAAACACGTGGAAATGTTTCAGTTGTGTCAGGGAAGTCATTCGTCCGCTAGACAGTGTAGCGGATGACTTTTTGGCTGTCAACGTGGGCCCAAGAAAGTGGTCCGCTAGACAGTGTAGCGGAGGGGGGAGCAGGGGCAAAATGGTAAAAATGTCCGTTCGCTACACTATTTTGCGGACGACTGACGGCGCCGCAAAAAAAAGATCTGGGCCGTCCATCCTGAAGGGATGGACGGCCAGATCGCGCTAGCAAGATCTCCTATTTTGCTAGCGCTCTCAACGGATCAGCTCCCTATATATATACACATAATTGTATGCTTATAATATGTTTAATATATTTAGTTAGCAACAAGTTTTGGTTATTTTCATGGTTAGATAATTATATGTTTTAATCATATTTTGTGATCAATCGATATGAGAAATTGAGGTAACAAATCTAAGCTATATTTTCCAACACTCATCTACCCCTTTATACAGATTTCCACACGTACCTCTCCTTGATAGGATATAGGGACAGCTGTACTCCCCTTGCACATCTCCTTGCATGCGTCTAACTCGCCAAGTGATTGCAGATCTTTTTGGTGTAAAAAATTAGACGTCAAGACATCGTTTGTTCTGTTCCACTAATGTCAATAGTACATGACGGGGCGCCAAATCAGAGCATGTGAAGTAATTCCCAGTAGTGAGGACGCTTCTCATGCCAACTAAGATACCAGTGGGTCCTGATGGCAGCTTAAAAACCCCCGAATAAGCGCCAAATCAGAACATCTGAGCTAAACCTCAAAGCCGCCCATACAAGTAATACAATGGCCGAGACCCTCTTCCTTGTCCTCCTCTTCGTCAATGCCATCCTCCTCTTTTCTGCAGGTGATGAACCGCAATTAGTAGCAGCATCATTTCACACACACACACAAGATATATGAATGTACACGCGAAACGGTTGGAACTTGGGGTGCACTTGCATGATTGCCTTGTCGATCTCAAGATTATGTTTGATTTCCTTTTCTAGTTTTTGACCCATCTTTCTGTACCATAAATATTGACACGCACTCACGAGCGTCCATGCGCAGATTATGTTTGCTTTTCAAGTTTTTGACCCATTTTTCTGTAGCATTTCGCCCACCTACACGCAGACACAAAGACTGTATATGATGTATACTTAACACCTATGAAGCTTGGATGCACTTCCATGATTGCTTTGTCTCAAGATCATGTTTCCTTTCTAAGTTTTTAGCCCCACCTTTCTGTCTTTCCTGCAGCAGGGGTGTACTCGACGAAATTGAAGCTAGAAAACGAATGCAGCTACACCGTTTGGCCAAGGGCGGTTCCAGGCAACGGGCCACAGCCCCTTAACGTCACCACCACTATCTCGCTTGAACCGGGCGAGTCAGCTTCCATTTTTATTCCTGCCTCATGGTTTGGTCAGCTCTGGGCTTGCACTCACTGTTCCTACGACTTTACCGGTCGGTTCACCTGCCTCACCGGCGATTGCGACACCGGGTGTGCAGAATGCGACTCTGTGCAGACCGCGCCGCCGGTGACGGTAGCGGAGTTCAACTTAAGCGGCAACGCCGGACTGGACTTCTACGGCGTGAGTGCCACGCGCGGTTACAATCTGGCGATGTTGGTGGTGCCTCAGACCGATGGCGAGGCAAATTGCATGGCCACCGCCTGCGTCAACGGTCCAAACGGCGGTTGCCCTTACGAAAAAAGCCGCTCGTGCACTACCACTTGCTTTGCATTCGGTGACCCCAATAATTGCTGTAGCGGGGCGTATGTGCCGCGTGGTGTGTGCAAGCCGAGCGAGTATTCGTCGTATTTCGGAAGTAGGTGTCCTTGGGCTCCCAGTTATGTGTACGACGAAAATGATGGGAAGAAGAAGAATAGGGCCTTTGCTTGCTCCATGGCTGACTACCTCATCACCTTCTGTCCCCATCCTTCTCTGGCCACCGGGTAAATCTCTACCAAATCTATCCTGTCCTGCGTATATGCTATATATATATATGGTTAAAACTCAAGCTAGTATGCCTCTGCAAAACTAACATGATAAATTCAGTTAAAGAGACTGTTAAGTTCACCCTAAATCTGAATGCGCCCAGTTTTATGTCTCAACGCATTCTCTATTGTTGGTAATGCAGTCACAAGGTTGCTGCGGGAGCCAAAACACGGCCATCTTCTGCTCGGAAAACCAAAAGAGTCATCCTCATCGCGTTGGTGGTTGTCACAATACTTATAGCAATTCTACTAATCGCCTTGAAGGTTTTCGTTCCCGGTCTGGTGGTTGATACTGTTTCAGCTATATGTACAGCTCTCGGCTTATTGTTTTCCTTGTAGGTTCTTGATTGGCCTATTGTTTGTCTTGGGAACTAGCATTTGTGGCGCGATCCGCATGCAGAAAAAAAATTGTAAATTTGAATTTTATTATAAAAATAAGCATGGTATATAAGTATTTTAGAATCAAACATGCCTTATGCAGTTATTCCGTATTTGTTATTTAATATTTTTGCTACATTGTTTTAGTTTATGTGAGCTCAAGGCTGAAGTCTATGGTCTCAATTGCTCAAGTCAATGTAGTGTCTGAGAGAGGTCAGAGTTTATTCCACGAATACCGGATCAAATAACAATCTAGCTTTCCGGCTTGGCTTCTTCATTTGGAGGTCTAACTACTGCAATAAAACTGTATTGAAAAGGTAGCCAAACCCATTTGCGGGTCTAACTACTGCAATACAACTATAAAATTCGATGTTGTATTGAATGGGTACTCGCATCGAACCCATAAGTTCACAAACTAAAAGCTTAGCTTCAAACAGAGGTCTATGGATCCACGACAAAGGTCACTAACCAAAGTTTTAAACACTTCTTAGTAGTTCTTCCTTTGATGGAGGCTTGCTTCGGAAATTCTTCCTATCCCCATTGCTTCTTAGGCGAAGTCTATGGATCCACGACAAAGGTCAATCCTCGAAAGTTGTTCAGTTACTTTTTCCCTCTTGAACCTTAACTGTTGCTTAATCAAAGTTTTTCGCTTCCCTTCTTTCAAAGTTACTTGTTGCTCAGTTAAAGTTTTGTCAGTTAACCCAAAAAGATAAAGAAATAGCCATAATATTGGGTTAGCTTATTATGAATGTTCTGACAAAAGAAAAATACTGAGAATCTTGGATGTTTTAAAATTCTCATTCTCCCATGCTACAACTGTTTTCAACATTTTTGAACTCCGCTTTTTTGCACCTGTTCTCCTACAATAAACAACTGTTTTCAACACTTTTTAACAATCTCTCTCTTAAAAGACTGGATATTTCATGGACACCTGCATTTCAAATGTACCCTTCACCATTTTGAAAATTACCAAAAAAAAAAAGGCAAATGATGTTTTGCCCCTGTTACGAAACGATATATCCAAAAAAAAAATTGATTTTCGGTCCCGAAGCTGATGAACCCAAACATGAACGATGAAATGTTGTCTGCCAGTTTTTCCTAGTCAAATAACTTCCATATCCAGATTACTCACTTGGGAGATAGAAACAAGGAGAGGAAGATGTATTTCGGAGGAAGATGGACGACATATAGCAGCTGAAATAAAGAGAAGAATGGCAATCGGTGCAAGAGGATTGATTCACTTTTCGCGTTCTAGGATCACCAATCTGGGTATGTGTTGGTGGTGCTCACGAAATTCATAATCAAAGAGTGTCCTCTTCTTCTACTTCCATGCACTAATCTTTTTCAATCTTTCAATTTTTTAGCTTTTCTTCTCCTATATTCTTCAATTCGTCGATTTCATTTTGTCATATTCTTTTCTCTTATTGAATTTCTCAATTTTTACTGTCTCATACTTGTCGTCATGCACCTGCCCAGTACAAGTTTGATTATATGCCAAGACCAAACCGGAGAATGCGTACTTTGGAAATAAAAAGAAAGAGATTACATTTCACATGTTTCTCTAGATATAGGTAACTAAAGCTACTTAGTGTTGTTTAGAGGATGGTTGTAAAGGGATAGCAAATTAATTTTACTATCAGCCTGGAGCACCACTGTGGTGTCATTGGCTAATTAAAATAATGCAAGAAGCATATGGAGGATTTTGTTCCTTCATCTTCCGATATGTTTCAGATATTCTTATCAAATTATTCTAAAATTTTTCGTTATAGTAGTAGCCTGACTATTTCTTTTGTTCCTTCATCTTCTAAACTGTTTCAGATATTCTTGTCAAATTATTCTGAAATTTCTCGATATAGAAGTACCCTGAGTATTTCTTTTTCCAATGTTTACTTGTACCTATTTATATAGCAACTTGGCAAAAAAAAGTTTAACTACTAAGGTAATCTCGGGAACCCAGAGAAGGCACAGGTAGCCCTGTTTTTTAATCTGATTTGCGACTTGGAGATGTCAATTGGAGGTACAATAGGACCTTTCCCTCTCTCAAAAATTTTATTCACTTGTACGCTTCAAAGTTTTGATATATATTGGTCGGTATATATTTATTTACTATTTTCTTGCACCGGGGAAGATGCAAGATTACGACGGGACTTCATTAATTCTCAGAAAGCTCACGTGTTCCCCTCCATGCAGTATACCACCCACAGTCCTCACAGCCGAGAGTTCAGTTACTCTTTTATTAATTATAAAAATTTTGACCCCTGGCTTAAAATTAAAGAAAAAAAGAAAAGAAAAGAAGAAGAGGTGTCTCAGTCAAAAATAGGAAAGACAGAAAGTGCCTTTGGGTTCTCAAAAGTGGCTACTTTCGTGGTCCATAATTTCTTATTCTTAGGCAAATTATTTTCTATTCCATGCACTATACCACCCACAATCGTTGCAAGGGAGCTCGGTTATTCTTTTATTAATAATAATTCACACTATCAAAGGAATCATTCATTACCTTTTGTTACTCTTTTATTAATTCAAAGGAATCATTCTTACTAGAGAATCAAAAGAAGGGATCGTTACCTTTTGTCGTATGAAATATACTGATCACAGATGCCTATGTACAAGTTGTTGCGTACAAGAACATGCGGCTTGCACTAGCTTAAAAAAAAGATGCAACTTGCACGCAAAAGAAAATGCATTTGTCACCTTTCCCCCCCCCCCCCCCCGCCCTCCCTCTTTTGAAGAGCATTTATTGACTTCACCATGTACCATTTCACACCCTCAAAAACTAGAATAACAAAATATTCTATTTCAGCAATTATATGAAAAGTACATATGTATTTTGAAATCTATGCCAAAATGGATTCTACTGTAAAGAGTTACTTAAAAGCATTTGGATTAATAAAAAGTAAAAACAGTAGTATAGGTAACCAAGCATGGCCTTGGTGTCGAATATATTTGAAACGTCTCATATATAGAGGCTATTTTCTCTACTAATGCATATAAAAATAGATAATAAGATTACAATTTGATAGTTTGTGTAGCGCCAATCTAGTGTTACATAATCACTTGTTTAGAATGACAATGCTTGGTATTAATAGATTTTATCTAAAAATAATGCAAGAAAACATTAAAATATAAACAGTCACCGGACAAGATGTGCATGATTTCTAAAGTTTGACATTATTTCAAAATTCTACTTCTTGTGCAATCGGGTTAGATCAGGAGGTCCCGGGACGATTAACAATCACCGCACAAGTAGTTTTGCTTGTTATAGAAACGTTAAAAATTACTTTTTACACTTTTTTTTAAATACATTTCTCTTCTAACAATTACAGACTGAAATTAACAACACAAAAGCAGAAGTGAAGGCTTTCTATGAACATGTTAATATAGTTAACGCAAAGCGTAAAAATCATTAAAAGGAAATACTACGGGCGGGAGAATGAAAGAGCTCCAGTTTGAATGTGTATGGTATTATATTGGTATTGCTATTACATGCTTAACGGCTAGGTAAACGCTCTTTCCTTTGTAGTAGGGCAAGGATTACGTCCATATTAGCTTCCATTTTGTATCAAATGAGTTGTTAGAAACTTCTAAAAAAATAATGCACCCTATATTTGTGCAATAAATCTCACAAAAGGTTTGGTGTTGTTACACTTTCTAGCTAAATAACGCGAAAAAGTAGGTTGAAGGAAATTGATGATAGATTCATTGAATTGGGCAACTGGCCACGAACGTCAATGAAATTTGAAAACCTCGATATGACAACCAAGAATATTAGTTACAGAAAAAGAAGAAACTGTGTAGGTTTCCAAAAATGAATTAAATACAGTGCAATCTAATGTCAATCAAAGATGGATAAGTAGCAGTGGGAGTTCGGATGTAACACCATTGTTGGATCGATGAAAGAGACGAAATTGTGGCGGTGTAGTGTGATGGCGCAGAGTGGTGGCGCAGCATGGAACTGCAGCGTGGGTCACAATGTTGTGGTACAGCGTGGTCTCAGCAAGATGGAGCGGCGAGGGGTGCGAAAGTAAAGGTGAGGGCGATGGCCATGGCGCAAGCGTTGGATGAGGGAAATTGCAGCGGCACCGGCAAGGCAGCCGTCAGAAGGGACGATTTGGCCCACAAGCTGCCAAATTTTAGTGTTAGTGTAATACCACATAAGCAGACAAAGTGGTGATAAAAATATTTCTCCTTTGGTTACTCCTTGACCGTAAGTTTTTGAACTTAATTTTAACTATAATAGAATCGATTATAATTATGCTGGTTATTGCCGTGTGCATGCAATAACAAGTATATGAATTACTCTTCGCCCTATAATTATTAGCTTAACGTAAGGATATGTGCTAAAATTTACTAGCTCATTGTAGTCAATAAGAATAATTAGAAAAATGTCATTGTAGTAAGTATTATATACCAAAAATGCTCTCTAATATGAAATAATCACCAATAAAACGAAATTACTTAAGAAATTTAATAACAAAAATTAGGTACTCCCTCTGTCCCTAAAAAACTGATCATATTTTTTTTTGGGGCCGTTCCACAAAAATTGATCACTTTCAAATTATGAAAGATTCTGTAGGCATTTTTACATATTTACCCATTTTATACTTTTTATTCTATTTCTCTCACCACATTTAATTCTTTACCAAATCATTTTTTCTCTCATGGCCCACCACTTTATGCATTTTTATTCTATTTTTCTCTCCACATTTAACATTCTACCAACCAATTTTTTTCTTTCATGGTCCACTCTCTTCCCTCCTCTCTTAAAAGGGTAAAATAGAAAAGACACACAATATACAACCTAAATTCTTAATATACGTGCAAAGTCAAATAAATCGATCTTTAAGGGATGGAGGGAGCACTATTTAAGTTTTATAACCTTATAGTATATGGGCTATAAACAAATTATTGTTTCAAAAAATCCTTAATTATAGTATTTGTTAACATTTTAAAACACAGTTAATCCATTATATTAACCTAAATTACATGAAAACCAAAACATGCATATATGAAGGGGAAGAAAAAACCAAATATGAGATTTATAATAGAAGAATAAATTATTAAATTACTCTTAAAAATAGCATGTAAATCTAGGAAAGTTCTTCTTATAATGTACTTTGACATAAAAAAAAATGCAATAGCAGATTTTGTTTATCCTTTAGCTGAGAACAATGGTGTAAAGCGTAGAGAAATGGACGGGAATGTAGATTGATAGATGCTCTCATGAATCTAACATTATTAATTTACAAAAGTTCTACACAATATAGTAGATTAAACATGAATTGAATCAAATAAACTTTGTTCAGAAGAAAATTAAACCAATCTTTTTTTATGGTGTGCTTATTTTACTGTTAATTCAGTCTTAAGTATTTTAAAGTTCTAAATCAGTAATATACCAATCTATTAAGACTTTATTTCACTTACATGCATTAAAAAAACTTTATAGATTGAAAAGGAACTCTCTCTCTCTCTCTCTCTCTCTCTCTCTCTCTCGATATGTGTGTGTGTGTGTCTATGTGTGTGTTTCAATATACTAATCTATTAAGACTTAATAGTCATATTAAGTTCTAATATTACTCCCATAAAATTAATTAAGTTTAAAAATAAGGAGCTTATCAAATTTAAATTAATTATTAGATCATTATTTTGTTTTACAATATCAAAACTAATTTATATTTTTTGCATCTATGGATATTTATTATCATCTTACAGTAAGTTTTTTTAGAGATATAATTGTCAAAATTGAGTTTTGATAGATTAGTATGTTGATTAGGAAGAGTTTTAGATTATTCAAAAGTAGTTTTCAAATTATATAAATCTTAGTAATATATAAATAAACTAATCTAGAGATAAGGACCCCATTCAAGATAGTATTGACCTTTAGTGGCACTTTTGTGTTTGACATATAGTGTTTGTAACTTTATTTAACATTGAATGCACAATATGATGATAAACGATGATATATAACACAAAGAAGCTATTGTAAAATTTCACTGTAAAGTTATGTATAAAACATAAGAAAACAAAGTTATCGTGGGTTGATAACTTCAAAGATGAATCCAACTTGATAAATATGTTGCTTAAAAATTTTGGTCAATGATTTCCTTACTATGAGGTTTTGCGCTATCCTATTCAGTCGCATTGGTTAAATATAAAAATATTATAATATGCAAATCCTATATGAGATATATTAAAAAACAGTGTAAGTTTAAAACTTTAAGCATGTGAGGATGAGTTAAATTCAACTAATTTTATGTTGAAATTTTTTTGAACAAATTTGTGAATAATTAAACTCTTAAATATTCTAAATTCTGCATTAGCAATATACCAACATATATGATTTTGTGTTAACTTTTATACTGTTAAAGACTCTTTCTTATATGAAAAGGAAAAGATCAATATCTAAAAACTAGAATTGCATATAAAATCTAAAAAGATATTACTTATGTTGTGATGAATGCAGTAAAACTTAGACAAAAAATCATATTATATTTGAAGATAAATCTTATTTAGTAATCTAACTTAGTAAGCATGCTTCTTATATACTTTGTTAAATTTTGTTTAAATTTTTTTAACAATTTGCTTACTACGACGTTTTGAGTTATCCTATTTAGTCATATTGGTTAAACTTTATACAATTTCTTCAAACAATAACTACTATTTTTTCTATATACTTTATTGGTATGTAGATTCCATTTTGCTTCTGAAAATTCCACCTCATCCTTATTTAATTAATTGTATTAATTAACTTTTATTAATCACATGTTATAAAAAGAATATATCGACCAAAATTTTCTCTATCAAGATTAAACTAAAATGTAGTTAAAGTTATGGGTAAACCATTAAAATGTACAAATTATTTTAAAATAAAAAAAGAAAAACTTCTTAAGCAATATCAAATTGATCTTAATACGTTCTTCACATTCTTTAATCAGTGGAATTTTTGTCTACTAAATAAATTAACTTCTACCTTTTTTTACCTATATAGTTACCAAATTAGAATTAGCAAATATAAACAAGGACACTGCCTATTGATATTTCCTTACAAGGATTAATTAATTTTATAAAAATAAAGTTTAGCTCTGCAAAAATAAAAGTGACTACATTTGATGAATAAACCATGAAAATATAACATTTTGAAATAGATATTATTATACAATTCAAAACTACTAGAATAAATAACTTTTAATAAAATTGTCCCGTGCTTCGCACGGATTTCTGGGCTAGTAATAGATAATAAGATTAACATGCTTAACGAACAAGTAAACGCCCTTTCTTTTGCAATAGGGCAAGGATTACGTCCATAATAGTTTCCAACTGAGTTGTTAGAAACTTCTAAATGAATAATCCAATAGATATTGTACGGTAAATCTCACAAAATGTTTGGTGTTGTTACACTTTCTATCCAGATAATACGAAAACGTAGGTTAAAAGAAATTGACGATAGATTCAGTGAATGGCCACCTGGTGACAATGTCATTGAAAAACTCTTTATGATAACCAAGAATATTAGTTACAGAAAAAGAAGAAACTGTATCAGTTTCCAAAATGGATAAAATACAGTGCAATCCAATGTCAGTCAAAGATGGAGAAAGAATAGTGAGAGTTCGGATGTAATACCAATGGCAGATCGACGAAAGAGACGAAATTGTGGTGGTGCAGCGTGATGGCGCAGGGACGTGGTACAGTATGGAAGCGCAGCGCAAGTCGCATCGTTGTGGTACAGCGTGGTCTCAGCAAGGTGGTGCGGCGGGCGGATACAAAGTAAAGGTGAGGGTGATGGCCATGGCGCAGGCGTTGAATGAGGTAAATTGCAGCCGCAGCAGCGAGTGGCAAGGCACTCGTTGGAAGGGACGATGAAGGGGGGAGAGAAAGCAGGGCAGGTTGTGTGTTTTCTTTTGTATCGTTCACCTTTTTAATTTCTTTTCGTTATATAGTTAACTCTGGTTAAGGTTTAATAGCTACACATTTGGTCCACGAGCTGTCAATACTCTTTGTTTGCTCCATGGCTGACTACCTCATCACCTTTGTTCCCCATCCTTCTTTGGCCGCCGGGTAAAATTCTACCTAATCTTCATGTCCCGCGTCTATGCTAAGGAAGACTTGTTCTATGTCTCAACCCATTCTTTATTATTGGTAATGCAGTCGCAAGGTTGCTACGCGAGCCGGAAGACGGCCATCTTCTGTTGGGAAAACTAAACGAATCATCCTTATCGCCTTGGTGGTTGTCACAATAATTATAGCAATTCTACTAACCGCCTTGAAGATTTTAGTCCCCAGTCTGGTGGTTAGCACTGTTTCAGCTACATGTACAGCTCTTGGCCTATCTTTTGCCTTATAGGAATTCTTGGTTGGATTCGTTCAGGCAGAAATTTTAGCCCCCGCTCTGCTGGTTGATACTATTTCAACTATATGTACAGCTATTGTTTGCGGCGTAGGAATTATTGTTTGTGGCGTAGGAATTATCTCCTGACCTGCTGTTTGGTTAATAAGAAGAAGGAGTAATCTTGACAGGTCGATGATTCATGTGCTATATTGGACTCGTTTCGTGTAATCTGTCGAAGCCATTAGGTGTAAACGACCAGTTAAGCCAAGTTTTGGATACAAACGACGGAACTCATGCTAACCCAAAAGTACACAAACTAAAAGCTTAGCTTCACATAGAACTACAAATTTGAATGACCAGTTCAATGCTTATACTCCAACGGTGACCGTGGCAGTTACCAAGTTCTAAACACTTCTTAGTAGTTCTTCCTGTGATGGAGGCTTGCTTTGGAAGTTCTTCCTAATTCCCATTCCTTCTCGGCCAAAGTCTACGGATCCACAACAAAGGTCAATCCTCGGAAGTTGTTCACTATACTTTTTCTGTTTTAAACCTTAACGATTGCTCAATTAAAGTTTTTCGCTCGCCTTCTTTCAAAGTAGTTGTTGCTTAGTTAAAGTTTTATCAGTTAATATGAAAGGGTAAAGAAATAGCCACAATACTGAGTTGACTTATTATGAATATTCTAACAACACAAAAATATTGAGAACCTTGCAGATTCTTGAAATTCTCGTTCTTCCATGCTACAACAGTTTTCTACACTTTTTACATAAACGTCGTCTTTTTGCATCTGTTGTCCTACAATAACCGAGTGTACTAAAGTGCTATTAAAACTGCTTTTGACATCTGCTTTTCAAATGTGCCCTTCACCATTTTGATAATTACGAAAGAAGCAAACAATGTTTTGCCCATGTTACAAAGCGATACATCAGAAAAAATTGATTTTCCCTCGCAAAGCTGATGAACCCAAACATGAATGATGAAATGTTGTCTGCTAGTTTTTCCTTGTCAAATAACTTT
Source organism: Escallonia herrerae (assembly GCA_033070095.1). Lineage (NCBI taxonomy): Eukaryota > Viridiplantae > Streptophyta > Magnoliopsida > Escalloniales > Escalloniaceae > Escallonia > Escallonia herrerae. The sequence goes on along the minus strand of JAVXUP010000989.1, from coordinate 228,118 downwards.
TATCTGAAGATTACTCACATGCGAGATAGAAACAAGAAGAGGAAGATGTATTTTGGAAGAAGATGGACGACATGTAGCATGCTGAAATAAAGAGATGAATGGCAATCGGGGCAAGCGTAGTGATTCACTTTTCGCATTGTATGATCACTAATCTGGAAGGTGTTGTTGGTGCTCACGAAATTCGTAATCAAAGAGTGTACTCTTCCTCTATTTCCATGCACTAATATTCGTATCTTTCAATTTTTTTAGCTTTTCTACTCCTGTATTCTACAATACCTAGATTTCATTGTGCATGTACTTCTCTCTTCTTGAATTCCTCAGTTTTACTGTCTCATAGTTGTCGTGTGCACCTGCCCACTACATATATATGCCAAGACGAAAACCAGAGAATCTGTAATTTGTAAAGACAGGAAAGAGATTACATTTCACATGTTCCTGATCTAGATATCTAGATAGGTAATTATAGTAATTAGTGTTGTTTAGAGGATGATTTTAAAGTGATAGCAAATTAAATCTACTATCAGCTAGAGCAATACTGTGGTGTGATTGCTAAATTAAAATAATGCAAAATGCATATGAAGGATTTTGTTCCTTCTGTAGCTCTAATGGTTTTGTTCCTTTAGTAGCTCTATCGGTACTGATCTATGCCGTTGGTTCTTTTTCCAATATATATATATTCATCCATTTAGGGTTTTGCTTTCTAATTCTAAATTGTTCCATATATTATCAAATTATCCTAAAATTTCTCAATACAGTAGTACTCTGACTATTTCTTTTTCCATTGTTTACTTGTACCTCAAAAAAGTTTAACTACCAGCGTAATCTCTAAAACATGAAACCAGAGGGGCACACTCAGTATACCGTATGGTAACCCCATTTTCTACTGTGATTTGTGAATTGAAGATGTCAAATGCAGGTATTCTTTTTTCCAATAGGACCCTTCCCGATTCTCATTAATTTTAGTCACTTGTATCCTTCAAATTTAAGATAGATATATGGGAGTAGTAAGAATTAATATGCTGCTTGTTAGGAAAGGAGATTGTCTCTTTATATGATTATCTTTCACTTCTGAGGCAAATGTGCTTGAATACAAATGTTGTAATTGTGTGGAACAAACTTACATCCACGTCTCTTCATTTTTCCCAATCTTATTAAGGCACGGAGTAACAGGCAACCTAGAAGATTGCTCAACATGATAAATGATCAGTATTCACTGGCTCATTTCTTATGTTCATCATTTTGAACAAAGGTGAATGGCAACATATAACTAGTTGGCAAGTCATGTTAATCTATTTCTAATTTTGTATGGAATTGGTTAGCTTGAGTTTATTTCTTGATCAAACATTGACTTCAACATGAAAATAGACGAAGAATAGTTTTAAATGAACATTTCTAATCTCGTATGCCATGCAGTCTCCAGGTAAAAAGGGCTAGCGCTACAAGAAAACTGTCTTTAGCGACAGACTTTTAACGACGGGCTATAAGACCCGTCGCTAAAAGCTTTCAGCGTCAGAGTCCGTCCTTGAAAACATTTGCGACGGACTTTTAGGAAGGGTCAATACCGACGGGTTTTACGTCGCTAAATTTTTTTTTCAGAATTTTTAATTTTAGTCAAAATTTGAAAATAAAATTTGCGACGACTCGAAGTTCGTCACTAAATCTTTTTTTTAAGTAGTTTTTATAGTTTTAAGCGACGAATTCTTCCATCGCTAAAAGTCACTTTTAGAGACGGTCTATTAGCGATGTTAGAATTTGTCGCTCAAAGTACTTCCATAAAACCTAAAATAGCTTCTCTTTTCTCCCACACCGTCGTTTTCCTTTCTCTTTCTTCTCTCTCTTTCCCCCATGCAGTTGCTACCAACACGCCACCGCCACCTTCCCCCGCGTTGTTGCTGCCAACACGCCGCCAACCACCTCTATCGTCGTCGATCTTTCCTCCCCATCCTTACCACCATTCTTGCAATCCCCTTCCACCCCCCACCTCCATCACGCCCCACTGACCCACTGCCCTACCGTCCATTGCCCGCAGCCCCGGCGACCAGCCACCGCACTGCCGATAAACGGCCCACCGCACCCCCCGCTGCTCGCCGCCCCACTGCCCCCCACTTGTACGTATGATTTTAATTAAATGTTAGAATTTTTAATTTTTTTGTAGAAATTATTTTTGTTACTTGTTAAAATTATTCTGATTTTTTTTGTTGAAAGGTCTTTTATTCCATTAAATGCAAAACTTACATATCTATGTTTATGTACATTCTATATAGTACACTAATCCCTCAATATGTACAAACTTGATTTCTCTTCTCATTAATGTGTAGTATCCTTATTTCATCAATCCCCCATGCCCTGCATAGTGCTATATTCTTGGCATTTGCTGTGACTTGTTGAATTATTCTGATTATAGTTAATTAGAATTATTTTTTTTTCATAAAAGTTATTCTGATGTCGAAGTTTCTTTCTGATTTCAAGAATTGTTGTAATGTGAAGTTTTAAAAATTGATGCCTTAGCCCCTTTGATTGGTAGTTGGGTGTCATATGAAAATTGAATCCCTCCACGCGTATTTTGTCTTTGGATTATTCTGATCATAGTTAATTAGAATTATTTTTTTTCATACAAGTTATTCTGATGTCGAAGTGTTCTTTCTGAAAAAAGACATTGTTGTAATGTGAAGTTTTAGAAATTGATGCCTTAGCCCATTTGATTGCTAGTTGGGAGTCACATAAAAATTGAATCTCTCCACGCTTATTTTGTCCTTGGTAGAAGAATGAGGTTAAGTTCCTTTGCTTTGAGTTCTTTTTGCAAATGTAGGACTGATGTTATTTGCCATTCAGTTTCTTTGTTTTTCGGTTAGTAACTCGTTGAATATCAACTTGTTCAATATTGGCATGTATATGATGGCCGGATCATGGCAGTGAACTGCTTAACCGGGATGACATGATGCTTTTGCAACTCTATTTACCTGTTCTATTATTAGTTGTTGATGTATTTAATTTATTTGGAGTAGCTTCTGTTATTCCTTGGAGAATGTTACAAGTTTCCAGGGAATGGTTGTCATTTCGAGGAAGAGAATCATGAAGCACAACGTTGGCCAAGCCCAGAGGGGTAACCAAAAAAGAATAATTATAATTAATCTCAATTCACTCCTAACACATCCCTAGTTGGCAACCCCAATTAATTATAATTAATCTTAATTAACCCTGATTTATCCTAATTAACCCTAGTTAACCCCGATCAACCCTAATTAACCCTGATTAACTGTAATTAACTCTGATTCAGCCTAATTAAACCTAATTAACTATTATTAAACTTATATAATTTTCACTAACCCTAAGTAAACATAATTAACCGTGATTAACCCTAATTAACCCCTATTAACCCTTAATTAACCCCTAACACATCCCTAAGCAACCCTAGTTAACTATAATTAGTCCTAATTACTGATTCACCCTAATCAAACCTAGTTAACCTCGATCAAGCCCGATCATCCCTAATTAACCCTGATTAATTGTAATTAACTCCTATTCATCCTAATTAAATCCAAATAACCCTAATTAACAGTAAGTAAACATAATTAACCCCGACTAACCCTAATTAGCCCCGATTAACCCCTAACACATCTCTAGGTAACTCTAGTTAAGTATAGCTAAACTTTAATTAAACCCTATTAATATATTCCTATTTAACCCTAATTATCCTAAATACAATCTAACCCTAACTATATACTTAAACCCTGGACTCAGTCACAGGTAGGACAATATCAACTCTACGAATGAACTTAACGAATTCTAAAGTGTCTCAATCTTTGTTAACCCTAATTAACACATTAAGTCGCATTAACCTTAGTTAGCTTTTACTTAAGCCCTAATTAACAATAATTAAGTCTAATTAAACCCAATTAACTCTAGTTAACCCTATTTAGCTCGAATTAGCCCTCATTAACATTAACCTTATTTGGCCCCAATTAATTATAATTAACCCTAGTTAACCTCGATCAACCCTAATTAACCCTGATTAACTGTAATTAACTCCGATTCAGCCTAATTAAACCTAATTAACTATTATTAAACCTATATAATTTTCACTAACCCTAAGTAAACATAATTAACCCCTACTAACCCTTAATTAACCCCTAACACATCCCTAGGCAACCCTAGTTAAATATAATTAGTCCTAATTACTGATTCACCCTAATCAAACCTAGTTAACCTCGATCAACCCTGATCATCCTTAATTAACCCTAATTAACTGTAATTAACTCTGATTCACCCTAATTAAACCTAAATAACCCTAATAAATACTGTTCATACCCTATTCTGGTCGCACCCCAGGACCCGCTAAGGGACCCACTTTGCGCGACACATCACCCAGTCAGCGGTCAACTTTTCAACGCTCGAGAGCCGGTCAAAGCAACGCATGCTCAAGTCATGTGAAACGCTTGTAAAGCGACCTCGGCGTGCCTTCCACCCTTGGGGGTCGGCCACCCCAAGGGGTCGGCCACCCTATAGGGTCGGCCACCCTATGGGCTCGGCCACCCTATGGGCTCGGCCAACTTGAGGGGGTCGGCCACCCTATGAGGTCGGCCACATGCCTTGATGACCGACACCGTCGTTCGCGATCGCGCTCTGCCGTAGTCGCGGCGACCGTCGCTCTCGGCCGTGCTCCGTCGCCGCGACGACCCTCGCTCGCCGTCGCTCGCTCATAGTCACGATGACCGTCGCCCTCGACCGTGCTCCGTTGTCACGACGACCGTCGCTCGCGGTCGCGCTCCGCCGTAGTCGCGACGACTGTCGCTCTCGGCCGTGCTCCGTCGTCGCGATGACCGTCGCTCGTAGTCACGACGACTGTCGCTTGTGGCCGCTCTGTCGCCATGACGACCGTCGCTCACGGTTGCGCGCCATCCACGCAACGACCCCTGGTGCTCTCTGTCACATTACAGTGCTCCCGGCACCTCACTCACTCCGCCGTCTTCATTCCAGAGGGGCTTTGCTCTGTGCTCCGGCATGAGGACCCTTCGCAGCGGGATAGGCGACTCCTCCGGGACACTATCTCCACCAAGGTGCCTGTGTGACTAGCCTACGTGCTCTGGCACTAGGGGCTCGCGTCGGCACCCCTAAGGACTATGACCCCCGGGTCACTCCGAGATGGGATCAGGACTTCGGAAGGGCATCTTGCCTAGTCCACCTGGCAGCTGGGCGTCGGGTCTTCCCCACCGCTGCTAGGCCTGTGGGATTCAGTAAGGGCTTGGACTGTAGGCTGGGGCAACAGGCTACTCTGACCATGCTACCGCGGCATGATCAGTCTCCTCAGACAGGCAGAGAGATGTTGCAAGGGTAGGGCAGCACGAACTTAGGGACCGACAGTCCCAGCAGAGAATCAGTGCTTTTGGCCCCCCTGGCGACGTGTCGTTCCCAGGGGGTGACACATGTCAATTTATGACACATGCACATTTTTGCCTATAAATAGTGGACTTTGGAGATTTTTAAAAGATCTATCTTTCTCTCATTTGGACTTTTCACTTTCTCTCTCTAAAAGACTTTCTCTCTAGAATTCTAGTGAGAGAAACACACTTGGACTCCCGTCTCCGGACCCTTGACACGGACTGTAGACTGTCGGTCCTGTTCGTCGTCGCCCTGCCTGCGCGGCGCTGCCAGCCCTCACGACCTGTCTGGGGAACCTTGCCCTCAGCCCTTACGCCGTCCTTGCTATCTCCCGCATTGCCTACCTGGAAGCTGACTCAGACTGCATCCTTTGTGGCACCTCCACGTAGCATCAAACCATTTTCTGCATCATCATTTTGGCGACTCCGCTGGGGAGGTGAGCATCGTGTTGCAGTCTGCATATTTTCCAGACTCAGGCACCATGCATGTGCAGCGGAGGGCTACGAGGACTACCAAAAGTGCAGTTCGTTTCTTGCCTGACAAACCCAAGCAACCATGCCTCAGCAACATATGGCTACCTGAACTACCAGTCACATCCCCTACCCAGCCATCCAAGAGGCCGTCATTTCCAGACTTAGAGAATTTTCAAGCTAACATTGTTCTACTGGCACCACCCTTGGTGTTATGTCTCACTTCATTGGGGGCTTCACCCCTTGCCTACCCCAATCAAGCCAAGCACCCTACCCCTTCTACATGCCTCTCATTGTAGCGACTTGATACGTGGTGCACAGGGTGGCTCAAGCCATGCTACTAAGTCTCAACTCCGTCAGCCAACATCCCCTCAGGCCGTGCGACCTCATGGGCAGGCACGCAACACGTCTTGCCAACCCTCCCATGCCTCTGTCACCCAATCGGTCGTCGATGCCGAACCACCGCCGAGCTCCACTCTCCGTCTTCAACACTTAGAAAAATTTCATCAGTTTTCACGGTCGGGTCATCACCCAGCGGGGCTCAACACTTAGAAAAATTTCTTCAGTTTTCACGGTCGGGTCATCACCCAGCGGGGCTCAACACTTAGAAAAATTTCTTCAGTTTTCACAGTCGGGTCATCACTAGCGGGGCTCAACACTTGGAAAAATTTCTTCATTTTTCGTGGTCAGGTCGTCACCCCCACGACTTCACTCGGCACCCTCCCCTCTCTTCAACACTTAGAAAAATTTCTTCAGTTTTCACGGTCGGGTCATCACCCAGCGGGGCTCAACACTTAGAAAAATTTCTTCAGTTTTCACGGTCAGGTCATCACTAGCGGGGCTCAACACTTGGAAAAATTTCTTCATTTTTCGTGGTCGGGTCGTCACCCCCCACGACTTCACTCGGCACCCTCCCCTCTCCTCAACACTTAGAAAATTTTCTTTAGTTTTCACGGTCGGGTCATCACCCAGCGGGGCTCAACACTTGGAAAAATTTCTTCATTTTTCGTGGTCGAGTCGTCACCCCCACGACTTCACTCGGCACCCTCCCTTCTCTTCAACACTTAGAAAAATTTCTTCATTTTTCGTGGTCGGGTCATCAACCTTGCGACTTCACTCGGCGCCCTTGTCACTCTTCAACACTTAGACATATTTCTTCATTTTTCACTGTCGGGTCATCACCCTCATCCTCATTCTACACTTAGAAAAATTTTCACAAAAATTTTTCACCTTCTGGTGCTCTCCCCAACACTTAGAAAAATTTTGACGAAAATTTTCATCAATCCCCAACCTCTCTCTTTCTCTCCCTTTCACCTCAAAATTATTCTTCCTCCAAATTTTACATCCCCTCTCATGCTCCTTTTATAGGCTCCACAAAAACAAAAAAAAAACAAAAACAAAAAACAAAAAAAAATTTTACAACCTTGAGCGCCGTGCATTGCCCACGCACATGCGCTCGTCGCCCGGACTTCATCTCCGCGACGCTCGTCGTCCTGACATCGTCTTTGTGACCCTCGTCGCCCGGACTTCACCTCCACGACGCCCGTCGTCCAGACTTCCTCTTCGAGACCCTCGTCGCCCGGACATCGTCTCCGCAACCCTCGTCGCCCGCCTTCGTCACTCAAAGACGATGTCAACAACTTTTTGGCCAAACGACATCAACATCTTACTACGTGTTTATGCGTGCGGCACCCGCTCGGATTGCCCCTCCACGCACGCCGCACGCAGGGGGCTTATGTTCCCAACTATTCTGTGGTGTCACTCAAAGGCCCACTAGGGGACCCACTTTGCACGACCCCCCTTTTTGTTTTAGTTTCACTGCTTTTTTTTGGTTTGAAAAATACATTTTCACAACGCTAACAAAAGCACCCACCATTTTCACAAGGCAACACCGCATTAAGCCTCCACTGCCTAAACGCCACACCTTCGGCCCGTTGCCCATCGCCCGGGGGCTATCTCCGTGACCCTTGTCGCTCGTCACCCGGTGCCGTCTCCGAGACCCCCGTCGCCAGCACCGTGCACACCTTCCACGACCCCCGTCGCCAGCGCCGTGCGCACCTTCCGCAACACTCGTTGCCCACCGCCCGGGGGCTATCTCCGCGACCCTCGTCGCTCCTCACCCGGGCGTCGTCTCCGCGACCTTCGTCGCCCAGACATCATCTCCGCGACGCCGTCGCCCGGGGGCTGTCTCCGCAACCCTCGTCGCTTATCGTCCGGGCACTATCTCCGCACCCCTCGCCACCCGGGGGCTGTCTCCGCGACCCTCCTCGCTCGTTACCCGGGCGCCGTCTCCTCGACCCCCGTCGCTAGCGCCGTGCGCACCTTCCGTAACACTCGTTGCCCGTCCCCTGGGGGCTGTCTCCTCGACCCTAATCACCCAGGCGCTGTCTCCACGCCCCTGGCCGCCCGGGGGCTATCTCCGCAACCCTCCTCGCTCGTCACCCGGGCGCCGTCTTCGCGACCCCCGTCGCTAGCGCCGTGCGCACCTTTCGCAACACTCGTTGCCCGTCGCCCGGGGCTGTCTCCTCGACCCTAATCACCCGGGCGCTGTCTCCGCGACCCACGTCGCCAGCGCCGTGCATACCTTCCACGCGAACCCCCGCCGCCAGCGCCGTACGCAACTCTCATCGCCCGCGTCACTTGCGTCCGCGCGCCGGCTCTATGACTCTCATCGCCCTCACACATTCGTTGCTCGCGTCCGTGCTACAACTCCGTGTCTCCCGTCACCCGCGCTCCTTGTGACTCTCGTCGCCCGTGCGCCATCTCCGTGACCTCCGCGCGACAGCTCTGCGACTCTCGTCGCCCGCTCTCCAACTCCGCGACTCTCGTTGCCCGCGCGCCACCTTTACGACCTTCGTTGCACGCATCTGCATGACAACTCCGCGACGGGCCCGTGCCGTCTCTGCGATCCCCGTCGCCTGTGCCAACTCATCGCGCTCTCTACAATGCCCGCTCAACGCCAATGGTCACTTGATGCTCGTCACCGATCGTGCACAATCACCACGACGGCATCACCAAGTATACCTCCGCGACAATCGTCGCCGTGCCCATGCACCACAACCATGTTACAAGCCTCCAGGCATCATACCTGTTCACCACCCCATGCCCCCCCCCCGCCATGGACGTGGAACATGCGTCGACCCACTCTACGAAGTGTGTGGCATTCCGGGGGCTCCGTTCGTAATGCTCCGGCATGAGGACCCCTCCCTGCGGGATGGGCTGTATGCTGTCGCCAGCTCAATCAAACTGCGGCATGGGCTGAGCGCCATCACGGGCTTAGCGCCATCACCGACTCAATCAAACTGCGGCATGGGCTGAGCGCCATCGCGGGCTAGCGCCATCACCGGCTCAGTCAAACTGCGGCATGGGCTGAGCGCCATCACGGGCTAGCGCCATCGTCAGCTCAATCAAACTGCGAGACAGGCTGTATGCCGTCGTCGGCTCAATCAAACTGCGGCATGGGCTGAGCGCCATCACTGGCTTAGTGCCATCGCTGGCTCAATAAAATTGTGGCATGGGCTGAGCGCCATCGCCAACTCAATCAAACTGCGGGACGGGCTGTATGCCGTCGCCGGCTCAATCAAACTGCGGCATGGGCTGAGCGCCATCGCGGACTAGCGCCATCGCCGGCTCAATCAAATTGCGGTATGGGCTGAGCGCCATCGCTGACTAGCGCCATCGTCGGCTCAATCAAACTGCGGCATGGGCTGAACGCCATCACGGGCTATCGCCATCGCCGGCTCAATCAAACTGCGGCATGGGCTGAACGCCATCACGGGCTATCGCCATCGCCGGCTCAATAAAACTGCGGGATGGGCTGTATGCCGTCGCCGGCTCAATCAAACTACGGGACGGGCTGTATGCCGTCGCCGGCTCAATCAAACTGCGGCATGGGCTGAGCGCCATCACGGGCTTAGCGCCATTGCCGGCTCAATCAAATTGCGGCATGGGCTGAGCACCATCACGGGCCTAGCGCCATCGCCGGCTCAATCAAATTGCGGCATGGGCTGAGAGCCATCGCAGGCTAGCGCCATCACCGGCTCAATCAAACTACGGCATGGGCTGAGCGCCATCACGGGCTTAGCGACATCACCGACTCAATCAAATTGTGGCATGGGCTGAGCGCCATCATGGGGTAGCGCCATCGCCGGCACAATCAAACTGCGGGACGGGCTTCGTGACGTCACCGGCTCAATCAAACTGCGGGATGGGCTTAGCGTCATCGTCGGCTCCATCACCAGGGACTCAGGCCCCCGCAGCAGGATGGGCTCTAGCCACATCGTTTATGCGTGCGACGCCCGCTCGGGTTGCCCCTCCGCGCACGCCACACGCAGGGGGCTTATGTTCATACCCTATTCTGGTCGCACCCCAGGACCCGCTAAGGGACCCACTTTGCGCGACACATCACCCAGTCAGCGGTCAACTTTTCAACGCTCGAGAGCCGGTCAAAGCAACGCATGCTCAAGTCACGTGAAACGCTCGTGAAGCGACCTCGGCGTGCCTTCCACCCTTGGGGGTCGGCCACCCTATGGGGTCGGCCACCTTGAGGGGCTCGGCCACCCCAAGGGGTCGGCCACCCTATGGGGTCGGCCAACTTGAGGGGGTCGGCCACCCTTGGGGGTCAGCCACCCTATGAGGTCGGCCACCTGCCTTAATGACCGACGACCGTCGTTCGCGACCTTAGCTCTACCGTAGTCGCGGCGACCGTCGCTCTCGGCCGTGCTCCGTCGCCGCGACGACCCTCACTCGTCGTCGCTCGCTCATAGTCACGATGACCGTCGCCCTCGACCGTGCTCCGTTGTCACGAAGACCGTCGCTCGCGGCCGCGCTCCGCCGTAATCGCGACGACCGTCGCTCTCAGCCGTGCTCCGTCATCGCGATGACTGTTGCTCATAGTCACGACGACCGTCGCTTGTGGCTGCTCTGTCGCCATGACGACAGTCGCTCACGGTTGCACGCCATCCACGCAATGACCCCTGGCGTTCTTTGTCACATTACAGTGCTCCCGGCACCTCACTCACTCCGCCGCGCCCTTGCGCTGCGCCGCTAATACAGCCGTGCCCCCGGGCTCTCTGTCACTCTAACGGTGCCCTCGGCACCACTCACTTCACCAGGCCTATGTGACACTGCCATGACTTGTACCCCGGCACCAGGTAAGGACTAGCAACAGTTGTCGCAGCGCCCATGCGCCACAATCAATGTCTCGTGCTGTAGGCACCGCGCCATAATCATGTTGTATGCTTACGGGATGGGCTCACAACCTGAAAGCCATCGCCGGCACAATCACAGGGGGGGCTCTGGCCCTCGTAGCGGGATGGGCTCAAAACCTAAAAGCCATCACCATTTTCATTCTGGGGGGGCTTCGCTCCGTGCTCCGGCACGAGGACCCTTCGCAGAGGGATAGGCGACTCCTCCGGGACACTATCTCCACCAAGGTGCCTGCGTGACTGGCCTACGTGCTCTGGCACTGGGGGCTCGCGTCGGCACCCCTAAGGACTATGACCCCCGGGTCACTCCGAGATGGGAGCAGGTCTTCGGAAGGGCATCTTGCCTAGTCCACCTGGCAGCTGGGCGTCGGGTCTTCCCCACCGCTGCCAGGCCTGTGGGATTCAGTAAGGGCTTGGACTGGATGTTGGGGCAACGGGCTACTCTGACCATGCTACTGTGGCATGATCAGTCTCCTCAGACAGGCAGAGAGATGTTGCAAGGGCAGGGCAGCACGAACTTAGGGACCGGCAGTCCCAACCGAGAATTAGTGCTTTGGCCCCCCTGGCGACGTGTCGTTCCCAGGGGGTGACACATGTCAACTTATGACACATGCACATTTTTGCCTATAAATAGTGGACTTTAGAGCTTTTTAAAAGATCTATCTTTCTCTCATTTGGACTTTTCACTTTCTCTCTCTAAAAGACTTTCTCTCTGGAATTCTAGTGAGAGAAACACACTTGGACTCCCGTCTCCGGACCCTTGACGCTGCACCTTTGACACGGACTGTAGACTGTCGGTCCTGTTCGTCGTCGCCCTGCCTGCGCGGCGCTGCCAGCCCTCACGACCTGTCTGGGGAGCCTTGCCCTCAGCCCTTACGCCGTCCTTGCTGTCTCCCGCGTTGCCTACCTGGAAGCTGACTCAGACTGCATCCTTCGTGGCACCTCCACGTAGTATCGAACCATTTTTCGCATCATCAAATACTAAGTAAACATAATTAACCCTAATTAGCCCCGATTAACCCTTAGTTAACCCCTAACACATCTCTAGGTAACTTTAGTTAAGTATAGCTAAACTCTAACTAAACCCTATTAATATATTCCTATTCAACCCTAATTATCCTAAATACAATATAACCCTAACTACATACTTAAACCCTGGACTCAGTCACAGGTGAGACAATATCAACTTTGCGAATGAACTTAATGAATTCTAACGTGTCTCAATCTTAGTTAACCCTAATTAACACATTAAGTCTAATTAACCTTAATTAGCTCTTACTTAAGCCCTAATTAACAATAATTAAGTCTAATTAAACCCAATTAACTCTTGTTAACCCTATTTAGCTCGAATTAGCCCTCATTAACATTAACCTTATTTAGCTCGAATTCGCCTTTATTAGCCTTAATTAGACCTAATTAGCCTTAATTAAATTTGATTAACCCCGATGCTTTTGGTTGGTAAGTAATGGACTCAAAAATTTCTTTTAACTCATCATGTTGAACTATCTCGTCCAAGATCTTATCTTCCGGGACTTCAAATAACACTTTTGGCTCGCATCTCTCCATGTCTGCAGAAGAGAAGACCTTTTGAGAGAAGGACTTTCTCAGCCTGTCGTAGATATTTCCTACTCTCTATTGTTCCTGAGGTAATTAAATGGTAAATATACACATTTTTCTTCTGACCAATCCTTTATGCCCGACATATGGCTTGCTTTCAACTGATTGGTTCCAACAAATATCAAGCAAAATAACTCTCGACGCCCCAACCAGGGCCGATTACGGCAAATTCAAGCTAAATAAGCTTAATGCTAATGAGGGCTAATTAGAGCTAAATATGGGGTTTGAAAGGCAAGCCATATGTCAAATTTGGTTGTGGCATCGAGATTTGTGTTACTTGATATTGGTTGCAATCCATAAGTTGAAAGGCCAGCCATGTGTCGGGCATACATGATTGGTATGAAGAAAACTGTATATTTACCATCTAATTACCTCAGGAACTTTGGAGGGCAGAAAATGTCTGTGACAGATTAAGAAAGACCTTTTGTCTCATAAAGTTTTCTCTTCTGCAGACATGGAGTGTTGCGAGCCAAAAGTGTTATTTGAAGTCCTGAAAGATAAGATCTTAGATGAGATGGTTCAACTTGACGAGCTAAGGAAAATTTTTGAGTCCATTGCTTACCAATCAAAAGCATCGGGTTTACTTGAGAATCCTGATTTGGTAGATTGTTAGATATTAAAGGATTTAGGAATGATGATTTTCTCAACTCAAGTTCACTATAACCAAATGATTTTGTACCGAACCTAAATAGATAAGAGCTAATTAAGGTGAACATGCTGAGTTAATGTGTTAATTAGGGGCAATTAGGATAATTTGAGCTATTTAGGGTTGATTACAGTTAATTGCGTTTAATTAGACTTAGTTAGTGTTATTCAGGGTTTCATATGGGCTAATCGAGCCTAATTAGAGCATATTACAGTTAATTACCCTAATTGGGTTTAATTAGGGTTGTCTATGATTTATCAGGACAATTAGGGTTTAATTAGGTTAATCAGCGATGATTAGGGCGAATTAAAGATTAAATTAAGAATAAATTAGGGTTAATTAGTGACTAGGACTAATCAGTGTTATTAGTAGGGCTAATCAGAGTTAGCTGGGTTTAATTAGGATTAATTACTGTAAACTAGAGTTTAATTAAGAATTAATTAGGGGAATCGGTTTTAATTATGCGGCCTCTCTGATATCACTGCATGTGCCGTGATAGGAGCATCCCCACAGTCCATTGCATCTCCACAGACGTAGACACCAACCGTGGAGCACTCGTTGTTATATGAGGACAAAGTCCGTTGCATTGCTGCAGAAGTTTATAGGAAGATCACGGCAAAAATTTAGGTACAATCACTATATACATTTAGTAAACACTACATACGATTGCTATCGAGATTAATGCACCTGTGTCTTTATTGGAACTTTTTACGCTTGGTGGACGCATGCATGAGCTTAGGTTACCTGGGCGCCTCCCCTCTCCCTGACTGGAACTTGGACATCATTCATGCATGGGAGCTTTTCAAGATTCTATGGAGTCCTTGCGGTCCGAATCTTCAAAGGGTCCGCAATTGGAGTGCTGACTACAAGTGCATTTAATTAGAGGCCCGACAAAACCACCTGGGGGAATAGCTATGTGGTCAAAATGTAACCAGGGGGTTGGTTTTACATATATAGGTTTTGCTTGGAAAACAAAGTAGGCGAGAAAGTCTGTAGTTCTTCTGTCGCCGCCGCCGCCGCCGCCGCCACTTTAATTAAACGAAAAACCACAAAAAAAAAAACTTACCTTTAAACAACGGAGTAATGCCGAGGAGTGGTAGAGTGGCAAATGATCTTGAGAAGTAATCTCAAGGTCTCAAGTTTGAATTCTCATACCGACGGACTACATAAATTACAATTCTAACTATTTAAATATAAAATAAAATAATGGAGGTGCGTTAACCGAATGAGTACCAAATTTTGACGCTGCAGTAAATTGCTTTCCTTTAAATTATTTAATTATACTCCGATATATTGACGGTGTCTTGTTGAGATTGCCCACGTGCTTGATCTTTACTTTAATTTTTTATAATGATCAGTTCTATAAAAAAAATTGTCAAAAATATAAATATGAATATATTATAAGCGCCATAAAGTGGAGAATCAAAAAGACATCTCCCGCTTATACGGATACAGTATTGGTAAAAATTTTACATAGCTGTTTATAGGTAAATGAATAGATAAAATTACAGTTTTATATATGATGTCTTGAATTTTTTACTGCTTAAGCTATCTTTTCGGTACCAAAAGAACAACAAAAAACAATACTTTACAATAAAAGTAACATTTGGCGAGGAATAACTAGTAACTCATTGCATGGTAATTCACAAATAGTAATAACTAGTAACTCATTGGCGAGGAAAATTCACATTTGACAGTTCTTTTAAATTATCCTTAACTCTCATATAGTAATTGCATGGCAATTCACAAAGATAATAAAATGTGGAATGAATCCGGTAAAAACTATTTTGGAACAAAAATAGTTTTATAGAGTTTCTCTTGATTATAATGTTCCTTATATGTGAAATGCGGGAATGCAACATATTCCAGCTGGGGTTGGCGATTATAATGTTCCTTATGTCTAAATGGTAGTGCACCACTCTTGGCTTGCGTTAAACAGCATTTCTTAACCAATGTGGGGTTGGCGAAGTAGGTCGCACAAAAGAGGGACGGGACTTGTCCAAAAAAAGCTTCGTCCTACGACTTTCCCATAAACTCTCTTACTTCCCTTCTTTTACAAGCAAAACCTCTCGGAATTCCAGCTGCTGCCCTCTTGGCTTTTGTCCTCGCATTGGCGCTACCACTCCTTGCATTTGACTTGACTCATCAAATGATGGCAATTGCGGTTGCTTCTGTATTCGACTATGGATTTTACAGGAGCTAACAAATGGTAAAATAGTCATCGAGAAACTTACCTAATTATTGCAATAATAAGAATAATGTTTTCACGTGCTTCCTATTACTTTTTTCGTTAAGAATTTACTTTAGAAATAATTGTTAGTTTTTAGTAACAAACAGAGAAGTAACATATAAAATGGTAGCTATAGTCTCTCCAAAATCATATCTATAATTAATAATAATAATAATAATAATTCGTGTGTTTGATCTCTGTAGGGATCCAACACACGAAAATTCCAACTCGCTCAAGTATTTCTTAAATGCCATCCCAATTCTCATCTTTTATTCTTTCTTGTAAATGAGCATTTCTGAAACTAATTTCTTTACCTCGAAAGCACATATATAGCTAGTAAGTGTAACAACGCCAGACCTTATATATATAGTATCTATGTTTCATATATTTGCTGAAATAGAATACTTTGTAATTCTAGTTTTCAAGGGTCTGAATGGGTACATAATCAAGTTAATAACTGCTTTAATATCTTCAAAAGAAAAAACAAGGTGATAACTGACAAATGAATCTTCTTTTCCGTGCGAGCTTCATGTTTTATTTTTTAGTTATGCAAGCTGCATGTTGGGGGTCAATAGGGTTAATTATTGATAAATAAAAGAGCAGCAAAAGGTAATGATCCCTTCGATTCTCCAGTGAGGCGTCAATAGGGTTAATTATTATTATTATTATTATTATATATTATTTATATAAAAGAAAAGAGTAAATGAACTAGGGTTTCATGGTGGCGTGGGGGAGTTAATTATTAAAAATGCTTGGTGGATGCATGAGCTTAGGTTGCCTGGGCGCCTCCCCTCCACGAGTGGATGGGAGCTTTTTAAGAATCTATGAAGTCTTTTTCCTTGCGGTCCGAATCTTTAAAGGGTCCGCAATTGGAGTGCTGAGAACATGTGCATTTAGAGGCCCGACAAAACCCAGTGGTCAAAAATGTAACCAGGGGCTTGGCGTTTTGCTTGGAAAACGAAGTACGCGAGAAAGTTTATATCACGGTTACTCTCACACTAAGATTTAGACATTTCCTGTCCCTCATTCTTCCCTCTATATATATTTCTTCCGCCACCACCGTCCCCACTTTGATTAAACGAAAAACTACAAAAAACTTACTTTTAAACAGCGGAATAATCTCAAGGAATGGCGGAGTGACAAAGAGTCTTTTGAGAAATAATATCAAGGTCTCGAGTTTTTGTTGTCAAAAGAGTCCTCACTATAAACCCGTCACTAAAGACTTTAAATGGCAACCTTGCATAAGTTATGACTAAATCTGAAGTTCATTGTAACAACATTAAGTTGTCACTTTTGCATGAACTGTATAGTGCCATCTTTGTTCTCACCTGATGCCCTTAAATGTTGTCACCAAAAACCACCAATTATTTTTTGAACAAAAAATTAGTTTTAGTTATGTTTTTGACATCCACCGTTCAACTTTGGTCGGACGCAATTTAAGTCGCTCCTCACCAACACCTACCATCGTCGAATACCAACAAACCCACCAATACTGCCAACCACCGTAAGGAGGTGCTGACTGACGCTTTGCTTTTCGGTTCATATTTTCACTTTTACCGCTTCCAATTCCTGACCAGATCAATCTACTGGGTGGATAGCGTTCCTTATTGTAGTCTCCACACACGTAGAACGTTGCATGAATTCAAGATTGTACATTGAATATAGTACTAGTACTTAGAGCTATGAGATGAAACCCAAATGATTGAAAAAGCGCCTCTGAGCTTATTAATGCAGTGCTTTAATTTGAGCTTAATTATTCAGCATTCGGTAATGTTTACAACTCTACGTTTTTTGTTTTCTAATTTTAAGCATTAAGAATACTAGCAACACAACACACGGTTGATATATGATTTGAGTACTGGCGTATATATGTTCAGGCAGTGCAGTTCGATTGACGTGGCTCCGCAGTTCATTTTTCGAAATAATATATGTCTTCGCTCGTTCATTATATATTCAGAGAAGTCGCTATGAAATGTTAGTGCATCACTCATGGCCGGCATTAGAAAGCATGTTCTAACCAAAGAAAGTCTGTTCTAACCAATTTAAGGTGGGGTTCGTGCAAGTACTTTGCTATACACTTTCTTTATTACCTTTGTTTCGAGCACAAAACCACTCTGAATACCAACCGCTGGCGTACTTGGATTTGTCCTCACGTTGGCGGATTTAGGGGTCAAATAACAAACCGGACCGTTACTAATCGGTTTAAATAATCGTGAACCGAACCGAACTAATATCATCGGTTTGGACGATTCAATTTGATCGGTTTGTTTCGTTTAATTTGTTTGGATCGGTTTGCGCCATTAAAAGACGCTATTCCTTTACACACTACTATTAGATCTAAATATAATTAAAGTTGAAGTTATATTCTATAAATTACACATAATTTTATTATATTCAATACATAAATGCTCGTCTTAACATAACATGTAAGTTTTCATTCATATATATATTACAATAAAAACTCAAGTACACCGTTGTCATTGATGTATGAGAAAGAATGATAATTATAGAAACTACATTAGTCACAAATTTTTTGTATTTTAACTACTTTCATTATTTTTTTTCTTTTAACTTTTAAGGTGTTGTTTATTTGGATTTGATTAGTACCAAAATTATCAATGAATGTTACTAAAATAAAAAAAAACATATCATAGCTCGGTTCGGTTCGGTTCAGTTTGGCTTCCGATCCGTTTCAAAAATGTGAACCGAAACAAACCAAGGTTGATTTGAGAAATGTGAAACCAAACCGTTAAGATTTTTCGGTCGGTTCGGATTGAATCGCTTCGACCTGAGCTGTTCGAATGAGTTTGAACGATTTGGTACTCACCCTTAATTGGCACTAGAAATTTTTACGTTTAAAACCGCATTGACAGGACTTTATCAATACCCAAACACTAGTTTTGACTCCCTACATTTTAGGGGAGAATGGTAAAATAGTCACCGGATAAGTTGCATGTAGACCTAATCGTGTCAACAGATCAACTAGTAGTAGTTATAGTAACAACAAAAAATAATGTTTTCACTTGCTTAATGTGTTTCCTACCACTTTTTATTTGGTTAAAACTTAACTTGAGTAATAATTGTTAATCTTTTAGTTTAGTAACAAATAAAGAACTAACATATAAAATAGTAAAAATAGTCTCTCCAAATAACAATAACAATAATAATAACTCATGTGTTGATCTTTGTGTGTGCGCGTGTGTGTACGCCACGCGTATATGTTTATGACTTATAATGAAACAAAAGGAGGGTGATTATGTTTGTTACAGAGAAAAAATTCTGGGAGAATATTGGACTTGTATGAAATCTAGGAAAGATCAAGATTAGAGGCGTAGATTTAAATTTAAGAGAGAGAGAGAGAAAGACAGAGAATGTGTGTTTTTGGCAAAATTGTAGAAATGTGTGTTAGTGGGGCATGTTGACATCGAAGATAGAAGAACGTGAAATCTATTTGATTGGTTGAGCTCTAGAAAGCAAAATAACGGACATGTCAAATAGGAAAGTTAACATTAATATTTTGTCACTTTCGGTTTTATTGTACATACAATTAGATTCCCATAAACTAGCATTTGAGTTCACTGAAACTCTTTCTTGTCACTTTCGGTTTTCCTCAATGCTATCCAGTCACATTATATTCTTTCTTGTCAAACGAGCATTCAAGTTCACTGAAACTGTTTTCAAAAACTGATTCTTTACTTTAGAAGCACATTTGTAGCGAGAAAAAAGGGTACGAAAAGTTATAGATCAAAGCCTAACTATTATGGTGAAAAGCACATACGTTTGCATGAATATGCTTAATGACAAATTAATACGAGACTAATAAAAAGATTTTGCCTTACTCGGGTTGCTATTAAAAAAAAATTGATTTTGTGTTGCTATTAAATGTAGATGATAGAGATGTATCTTCTAGCTTTGCCCCACTCGTTTCCATAAGTTCCAAAGTTTCAACACCCTCCATTAATTAATCAATTTTCATGGTAAGCCAATAAAAGGAGAACACAACAATTACAGACTGAGAAAGGCCAAAAATATGTGGTAGTTAAAAGAAAAAACATAACCAGGGGGTCTCTTCCTTACTCCATAAGTCTTCCTTCCCCTCATCATTGCACTCTTTCTGACGCACCAACGACGTCGGTTGTCGAGCATATTGTTGGTTGGCGGCCACAATTTCTCATAGTTCTCGTCATTTTCACTGAGGCACGAGGCACCCACATAAGGAGCCGGCCTGGGATAGAATTTGGAAAAACAAGTCAAACTACGTGTGGAATTCTGAATTCCTAAAAAAAAGAAAAAGATAAGAAATTAATTAATGACTACGGTCTGATTCGTTTACCATTTTCATCTCCAGATTTTGCAATTATGATAAAAAAAAAAAGATTTTCTTAACCTTTTTCTCTCATTCACAAACTACAACTCACGAGGAAAAGCACATTGCAGGGGCGGTGGAAACCGATACAATTTATTCTTTTTCTGTATCAAATATTGCGGATGTTGTCATGAAGGCCAAATCATGCCTAATTGTCTATACAATATGCCTAACATTTTTGAAAAAGAAAAAAGGAAAACATTAAATAATATTATTTTACGCTTTAAATGGTTATTGACATTATTTATACCACTTTACATAGTTGTATATTATTAAATATAGTAGTGATAGATTAGAGCAGTGTGGCTAACTCAACTGACTGAAAAAGTGCCTCTCGTTGATTAGAGCAGGGAGAAGTCTTAATGTCTCCAAAAATAAAATAAAGAAAACCCTATTTAAGTACTGCCCACCACTTTTAGTAAACTTGGAAAACTCAGCATTCGGTAATGCTTAAAACTCTACAATTTTCTTTCTTCTAATTTCAAGCATTAAGTATGCTAGCAACACACCGTTGATATATTAAATTAGGTATTGGAGTATAATTGTTCAGGCCGTATGGTTGACGTGCCTCCGCAGTTCATTTTTGGAAATAATGTCTTCTTTCTTTCGTTCGTTCTGTATGTAGAGAAGTTGCTGTGAAATGGTAGTGCACCACTCATGGCTTACATTAAGAAGCATGTCTTTATCAAGGTGGGGCTGGCCATGGTGGACGTGTCCAAAGCTTCGTGCAACCACTTTGTTATAAACTTATCTACTAGTAGTAATTATAGCAACAACAAAATTAATGTTTTCACCTTCTTTATGTGTTTCCTACCACTTTTTTCGTTAACAATTTACTTTCGTAATATTTATTTGTCTTTTAGTAGACAAGTAATACATAAAATAGTAGCAATAGTCTCTCCAAAATAATAACAGTAATAGTAATTCGTGTGTTGATCTGTGTGTGTGTGTGGGTGTGTACACACACACATACAAAAGAGCATATACAACGTGAAAGATTATGTTTGTTACAAGGGAAAAAAAACGGTGGGAGGATATTGGACTTGTATAAAATATAGGAAAGATCAAGATTAGAGTGAGAGACATAGATTTGAATTTGAGAGAGAGAGAGAGAGAGAGTTTGGGCAAATTCCTAGAGCTAGGTGAAATTTCAAACCTATTTATAAAACTTTGGTTCGGCATGCTGACATGAGAGAGTGAAAAACGTGAAATCTATTTGATTGGTTAAGTTTTAAACAGTTGATTAATAGTAATAGACATGCATGTCAAGCACGACAAAAGAGAACATCAACATTCTCCAACTCTCGGCTCTACTGTATATTTAAAATTGTATTCCCATAAATGTTGAGATTTCAAAATGTCACAGTCATCGAGTGCTTTGCAGGTAACTGAAGCTCAAGTGTGAAACTTAATTGAGCCTTTTTTAGTAAGTAGCATCAACCAGTTGTTAAAACTTCTTCTAGGTTCTAGCAACGGTCCAGTGAGATTATTTACGCAAAAGTTATTCATGAAAAGCTGCTTTATCTTTTAGTTGTTACTGCGACAAGCATAATGATTAAATCAATTAATCTTTTAGTTATTTACACGGAAGGAAGTTATCTACGAGAAGCTATTTCCGTCCTTTTTTTTAATATCAACTAAAAATGAACCACGTAAACTCCAACTCACCCAAGTTTTCCAAAAATGCTATCCCAAGTCACCTCTTATTCCTTCTTCTCAAACGCGTATTTGACTTCACTGAAATTCTCTTCTGAAACTAATTTTTTACCTCGAAAACACATTTACACAGCAAGAAACTAAAAAAGGGTACAAAAAGTTGTAGATCAAAGCCTTCCTATTATGGTGAAAAGCACGTACATTTGCATCAATGCCTGATGACAAATTAATACAAGACTAATAAAAAAAGAGTCGCCTTACTCGGATTGCTATTAAAAAAATGATTTTGTGTTGCTATTAAAAATAAATGATAGAAGTATCTTCTATCTTTGCCCTACTCGTTTCTATAAATTCCAAACCTTCAGAGACGATTGCTTGTTGCTATAAAATCAGTTAATATTTTCTTGTGTTACTTTTTCGATTACCACCCAAAGGATTTTAATGTTTTCTTGTGTTCCTTTTTCGATAAAATCAGTTAATATCCATGATTATTAATCTGAACAGGTAAATATGTTAGATTGGTGTTACGCCAACTATGAAATTGTAATCTCATCATATATTATTGTACATACCACTACGGACGCTGTATATGAGAGTTTCAAATGGGTTCCACACGAAAGCCACGTTTGGTTACCTGCCTATTCTACTATTTTTTACTTTTTATTTATCCCAATGTTTTTTAATAACTCCTTGCAGATAGAGTAGAATTCATTTTGACATATGCTTCATATATTTGCTGAAATAAAATATTTTGTAAATCTAGTTTTCGACGGTTAGAAATGGTAATATAATAATCAAGTTAATAAATGCTTTAATATCTTCAAAAAAAAAAAACGCAGACAAATGTATTTTCATTTTTGTGCAAGCTGCATGGTGTTTTTTTTGTTTTGTTAATGCAAGCTGTTATTTGACCGTGATATGTGTTCTTGCACCTAGCAACAAGTACATAGGCATTTGTGACGAATAAACTATGTATTCCATATAACAAAAGATAATGATCCCTTCGATTCTCTAGTAGTTTAAACTTACAAATTATAAAAGTCTAACAAAAGGTAACGATACCTTTGATTCTCTAGTCAGGTGGCAACAGGGTTAATTATTATTAATAAAAGAGTAACAAAAGGTACCCTTTGATTCTCTAGTATAAGACTTGGAAATAATAAAAGAGTAACAAAAGGTAATGAATGATCCATTTGATACTCTAGTCAGGTGCCATTAGTGTTAATTTTATTAATAAAAGAATAACTTAACTCGCGCTGTGAGGATTGTGGGTGATTGTTTTTAATACTCCAAAAGGTAATGAATGATCCATTTGATACACTTTTTGATACTCCAAAAAGTGTATAAAGTAATTTTTAACGTTTCTATAACAAGCAAAACTACTCGTGCGGTGATTGTTAATCGTCCCGGGACCTCCTGATCTAACCCGATTGCACAAGAAGTAGAATTTTGAAATAATGTCAAACTTTAGAAATCATGCACATCTTGTCCGGTGACTGTTTATATTTTAATGTTTTCTTGTATTATTTTTAGATAAAATCTATTAATACCAAGCATTGTCATTCTAAACAAGTGATTATGTAACACTAGATTGGTGCTACACAAACTATCAAATTGTAATCTTATTATCTATTTTTATATGCATTAGTAGAGAAAATAGCCTCTATATATGAGACGTTTCAAATATATTCGACACCATGGCCACGCTTGGTTACCTATACTACTGTTTTTACTTTTTATTAATCCAAACGCTTTTAAGTAACTCTTTACAGTAGAATCCATTTTGGCATAGATTTCAAAATACATATGTACTTTTCATATAATTGCTGAAATAGAATATTTTGTTATTCTAGTTTTTGAGGGTGTGAAATGGTACATGGTGAAGTTAATAAATGCTCTTCAAAAGAGGGGGAAAAAAAAAGGTGACAAATGCATTTTCTTTTGCGTGCAAGTTGCATCTTTTTTTTAAGCTAGTGCAAGCCGCATGTTCTTGTACGCAGCAACTTGTACATAGGCACTTGTGATCAGTATATTCCCTACGACAAAAGGTAACGATCCCTTCTTTTGATTCTCTAGTATGAATGATCCCTTTGAATTAATAAAAGAGTAACAAAAGGTAATGAATGATCCCTTTGATAGTGTGAATTATTATTAATAAAAGAATAACCGAGCTCCGTTGTGACGATTGTGGGTGGTATGGTGCATGGAATAGAAAATAATACTGCATGGAGGGGGACACGTGAGCTTTCTGAGAATTAATGAAGTCCCCTTACATCTTCCCCGGTGCAAGAAAATAGTAAATAAATATATACCGACCAATATATATCAAAACTTTGAAGCGTACAAGTGAATAAAATTTTTGAGAGAGGGAAAGGTCCTATTGTACCTCCAATTGACATCTCCAAGTCGCAAATCAGATTAAAAAACTGGGCTACCTGTGCCTTCTCTGGGTTCCGGAGATTACCTTAGTAGTTAAACTTTTTTTTGCCAAGTTGCTATATAAATAGGTACAAGTAAACATTGGAAAAAGAAATACTCAAGGTACTTCTATATCGAGAAATTTCAGAATAATTTGACAAGAATATCTGAAACAGTTTAGAAGATGAAGGAACAAAAGAAATAGTCAGGCTACTACTATATTGAAAAATTTTAGAATAATTTGATAAGAATATCTGAAACATATCGGAAGGAAGATGAAGGAACAAAATCCTCCATACGCTTCTTGCATTATTTTAATTAGCCAATGACACCACAGTGGTGCTCCAGGCTGATAGTAAAATTAATTTGCTATCCCTTTACAACCATCCTCTAAACAACACTAAGTAGCTTTAGTTACCTATATCTAGAGAAACATGTGAAATGTAATCTCTTTCTTTTTATTTCCAAAGTACGCATTCTCCGGTTTGGTTTTGGCATATAATCAAACTTGTACTGGGCAGGTGCATGACGACAAGTATGAGACAGTAAAAATTGAGAAATTCAATAAGAGAAAAGAATATGACAAAATGAAATCGACGAATTGAAGAATATAGGAGAAGAAAAGCTAAAAAATTGAAAGATTGAAAAAGATTAGTGCATGGAAGTAGAAGAAGAGGACACTCTTTGATTATGAATTTCGTGAGCACCACCAACACATACCCAGATTGGTGATCCTAGAACGCGAAAAGTGAATCAATCCTCTTGCACCGATTGCCATTCTTCTCTTTATTTCAGCTGCTATATGTCGTCCATCTTCCTCCGAAATACATCTTCCTCTCCTTGTTTCTATCTCCCAAGTGAGTAATCTGGATATGGAAGTTATTTGACTAGGAAAAACTGGCAGACAACATTTCATCGTTCATGTTTGGGTTCATCAGCTTCGGGACCGAAAATCAATTTTTTTTTTGGATATATCGTTTCGTAACAGGGGCAAAACATCATTTGCCTTTTTTTTTTTGGTAATTTTCAAAATGGTGAAGGGTACATTTGAAATGCAGGTGTCCATGAAATATCCAGTCTTTTAAGAGAGAGATTGTTAAAAAGTGTTGAAAACAGTTGTTTATTGTAGGAGAACAGGTGCAAAAAAGCGGAGTTCAAAAATGTTGAAAACAGTTGTAGCATGTGAGAATGAGAATTTTAAAACAACCAAGATTCTTATTTTTCTTTTGTCAGAACATACATAATAAGCTAACCCAATATTATGGCTATTTCTTTATCTTTTTGGGTTAACTGACAAAACTTTAACTGAGCAACAAGTAACTTTGAAAGAAGGGAAGCGAAAAACTTTGATTAAGCAACAGTTAAGGTTCAAGAGGGAAAAAGTAACTGAACAACTTTCGAGGATTGACCTTTGTCGTGGATCCATAGACTTCGCCTAAGAAGCAATGGGGATAGGAAGAATTTCCGAAGCAAGCCTCCATCAAAGGAAGAACTACTAAGAAGTGTTTAAAACTTTGGTTAGTGACCTTTGTCGTGGATCCATAGACCTCTGTTTGAAGCTAAGCTTTTAGTTTGTGAACTTATGGGTTCGATGCGAGTACCCATTCAATACAACATTGAATTTTATAGTTGTATTGCAGTAGTTAGACCCGCAAATGGGTTTGGCTACCTTTTCAATACAGTTTTTATTGCAGTAGTTAGACCTCCAAATGAAGAAGCCAAGCCGGAAAGCTAGATTGTTATTTGATCCTGTATTCGTGGAATAAACTCTGACCTCTCTCAGACACTACATTGACTTGAGCAATTGAGACCATAGACTTCAGCCTTGAGCTCACATAAACTAAAACAATGTAGCAAAAATATTAAATAACAAATACGGAATAACTGCATAAGGCATGTTTGATTCTAAAATACTTATATACCATGCTTATTTTTATAATAAAATTCAAATTTACAATCTTTTTTTCTGCATGCGGATCGCGCCACAAATGCTAGTTCCCAAGACAAACAATAGGCCAATCAAGAACCTACAAGGAAAACAATAAGCCGAGAGCTGTACATATAGCTGAAACAGTATCAACCACCAGACCGGGAACGAAAACCTTCAAGGCGATTAGTAGAATTGCTATAAGTATTGTGACAACCACCAACGCGATGAGGATGACTCTTTTGGTTTTCCGAGCAGAAGATGGCCGTGTTTTGGCTCCCGCAGCAACCTTGTGACTGCATTACCAACAATAGAGAATGCGTTGAGACATAAAACAAGTCTTCCCTTTTCTTATCTTGATACTCTCCTCCAACAGCTCTCTATCTAACACCATTTTTCTCTTGGAAAATTCAAACTTAACTATTTTATTCAAAACTGGGAGCATTCAGATTTAGGGTGAACTTAACAGTCTCTTTAACTGAATTTATCATGTTAGTTTTGCAGAGGCATACTAGCTTGAGTTTTAACCATATATATATATAGCATATACGCAGGACAGGATAGATTTGGTAGAGATTTACCCGGTGGCCAGAGAAGGATGGGGACAGAAGGTGATGAGGTAGTCAGCCATGGAGCAAGTAAAGGCCCTATTCTTCTTCTTCCCATCATTTTCATCGTACACATAACTGGGAGCCCAGGGACACCTACTTCCGAAATACAACGAATACTCGCTTGGCTTGCACACACCACGGGGCACATACGCCCCGCTACAGCAATTCTTGGGGTCACCGAATGCAAAGCAAGTGGTAGTGCACGAGCCGCTTGTTTCGTAAGGGCAGCCGCCGTTTGGACCTTTGACGCAGGCGGTGGCCATGCAATTCGCCTCGACATCGCTCTGAGGCACCACCAACATCGCCAGATTGTAACCGCGCGGGGCACTCACGCCGTAGAAGTCCAGTCCGGCGTTGCCGCTTATGTTGAACTCGGCTACCGTCACCTGCGGCACGGTCTGCGCAGAGTCGCATTCTGCAGACCCGTTGTAGCAATCGCCGGTGAGGCAGGTGAACCGGCCGGTGAAGTCGTAGGAGCAGCGAGTGCGAGCCCAGAGCTGACCGAACCATGAGGCAGGAATAAAAATGGAAGCTGACTCGCCCGGTTCAAGCGTGAGAGTGGAGGTGGTTGCAACGGGCCGTGTCCCGTTGCCTGAAACTACCCTTGGCCAAACAGTGTAGCTGCACTGGTTTTTTAGCTTCAATTTCGTTGAGTATACCCCTGCTGCAGAAAGACAGAAAGGTGGGGCAAAAAACTTAGAAAGGAAACATGATCTAGAGAAAAGCAATCCCAAGTTCCAAGCTTTTCAAGTGTAGATTCATATATCTTTTGTGTGTGTGACATGATGCTGCTACTGATTGCGGTTCATCACCTGCAGAAAATAGTAGGATGGCATTGACGAAGAGGAGGGCACGGAAGAGGGTCTCGGCCATTGTATTACTTGTATGGCTGCTGGGAGGTTCGGTTCAGACTTCAGACTTCAAGAGTTCAGAGTTCAGAGTTCAGAGGCGAGTTGTGATGCTCTGATTTGGCGCTTAAATGGGGAGGGGGTTTAAGTGCAATTGGCAGTGGAAAAGCTGACGCTGAAATGGTGGGGTCGCACAAAAGCATTGGAGTACAATTCTTGAGGCCGCACAGCATTTCTTAGACAAGGTGGGGTCGCACAAAAGCAAAACCTCTCTTATTCTTGAGGCCGCACAGCATTTCTTAGACAAGGTGGGGTCGCACAAAAGCATTTCTTAGACAAGGTGGGGCCGCACAGCATTTCTTAGACATTAACTTTCTTACTTGCCTTCTTTTTAAAGCAAAACCTCTCTTATCCTAAAAGCCAATGCGAGGACAAAAGCCAAGAGGGCATTTGCGCTAGGAATCTCTTAAGTCAGGGGTCAAATCCTGCATAATCTCTTAAGTCAGGGGTTAAATTATTAATAAAAGGTAATGATCCTAAAAGCCAATAGGAACAAAAGGTAATGATCCCTTTGATACTCTGTTGTATCTCCTAGCTCGAAATAATTTTAAAGTAGGCTTTAAATCCAAGGCTTAAGCTCTTGGGAGCTTAAGCCTTGGAACTTTGCCCGAGAAGGATGCTAGAACTCTAACTCTTGAGAGCTAGGTCTTTCGAATGTCGCCTAAGTAGACTACTCGGAATTATCTTTGGGAAGATGAATCATGGGATCTCGGGATCCATTAGAGGTTGTGCCCCACGCTAGCCTCTCTAGAGAGAGGACACAGAACTGTGCAGGCAAGTTGTTACATGTGCTAAGTGTTTGAATGTCCCCTTGATGGGTCACCTCTCCTGTGGAGGGTGTTTATTTTGTACAAGTGTGTGTTCTTTAGCTTGAGCTGACCACATCATGCTTGCACTTTACTTTGACGTGAACCCTTCTCGTCAGCTAAGGGCTGGCAAAGAAGCCTTGCACTCACATTCGGCCAGGTTTTGAATTAACAAAACAGGGTAGGGCGACGAACTCCCTCTAGGTTTTGCCGTTTCACGGGTTAGAACTATAGCTAAACCGTTTGGATAGAACTTGAGCTCTATCCTGTCACCCTTGAGGGTGTTCATCCCTTGAGGGACCGCCCTAGAGGGCTAGTGGAACGTAGAGTTCTGATTAGTGCCCTTGAGGGGGAATGGAACATAGAGCTCCTGTAAATATCCTCAGAGGGTTGACGGAACTTAGAGTTCTCGTACGTGCCCTTGAGGGGGAATGTAGCGTAGAGCTCATGTAAATGCCCTGGGGGGTTGGACGGAACTTAGAGTTCTCGTCGTACGAGCCCTCGGGGGCGGATGGAGCGCAAAGTGCTCTGATTCACCAGTTGCATTAGTAGCATGCGCTGGTGTGAATTTTTTACCGTTGATAGTCGGTCACTGTATGACCAGATATATAATGCCGAGGCGGCAGGATACTGCAGCAAAAACCCTAAATGCCACTTCAAGTCACAGGGTGCTGTGAATTTGTTCCTTGCTTATGGAGTGGTTTATACATCAAAACCCTTGAAAGAAATAAAAGTACGTGATTGAAATAACAGCCTTTGAAACAATAAAGCATATAAAAATGCAACTATGTTTTTAACACGGAATTAAGAACGGTGTTTAAACATCGAGGCCCCATTAGGGCTTTGTCGGTTAGCTGACGAGGGTGCGCTGCACTACATGTCGCAGGTGAGCTTAATATGTCATAGAAGTCAAAAGCTCCGACATGTAACGTGTTTGCGCCACTTGACGCAACTGGAGAAGAGTAGACCAAAAAGTAAATAGGTCTACCTATATAAGCGCACTGGGAACGGCCTTTCGGAAGCTTGCTAGTGCCTAAAATTGTAGTCGCTTAATTTTTTGGCCTAAATATACGATGAAATATACACCATTTTTTTAAAAAACGTGAGGCATACATTAAATAAGCAAGATCCCGTGGTCTTTAAATCTAAATAAGCTTTTTCACGGGGTTACAAGCTTAGGGCTTTAAAAAGTACGTGGCCTAAGTGGAATAAATGAGACCCTTGGGGTCTTAAGTTTAAATATGGGTCTTTTATAGGCAAAAAGTCCTATTTTATTTTAAATCTGGCATATGTGGAATAAACAAGACCCTGTGGGTCCAAAATCTAAATATGCTTTTTTATAGGGGTAAATTCCAAAAAGAAAGAAACCACCTGATATTTTTTTGTCTGCCTAGATCTCTCATGACTGATGGCCTCCGTCTGCAAGTCTATTAACCAAGACTCTTCTTGGTGGGAAGACTAGTAGTCACACTGTCGCCAACGTGATTTGGGGAGTTGACATGTGAGGCGGTGAGATGGTGGCGAGCTAGAGGCGTTGCTTGATGTTGTCTCGGCTGGCACGATATTAAGGGAGTGGTGCCGTTGCTTTTGGTCGTGGTGGACGTAGCTTCTCCCATGCCACAGTAGCGCGGATCTAACGATGGCGCCACGACAAGGCGGTGTTGTAGATTTGGAAGCCATTGCCAACGGCAACATCGAGGGCGATGCTCCTCAAGGTCTCAGCCGGGACGTCGTCGGCAATGTGCCACTATTGTAGCGAAGCGCAGAACTGGTGGTCGTGGTCATATCTGGCGGCGGACGGTGGTGATGCTTTACCCATGGCCACGGTGGCACAGATCAAAAGCAAGATAGTGAAGAAGCGTCTTCTATTGCGGTGGTGGGGACGCTGATCTAGTGTGGCGGTCGGTTGGCGGCGAGGCCGACGGCATCGTTTTTGCTATTTTTTCCTCTGCTCCTTATTCTTTTTTTTTTTGGATTGTACTGCAATTGCTTTGACAGATTCGCGGCAACGGTGGCCGCTACTTGCTAGTTGGGGTAATCACACCGATTAGAGATGTGGTTGCGGCAGTGTAAGGGACTTGACCTACGCAACTTCAGGGCGTAATCATTGGGAGCTGGATGGCAAGGTGTCGTCGTAACAGTTTGACTGCGGTGGATCTGCTTCGTGGCGGTGATCTCGACTAATGCAGCAATCGCCTGGGGCCATCGCTGCTACTGACCCTGGTGGACGACAAGTGTCGGGGCGTAGCGGGATGCTGCAGCGCCGGCGCCTTGTCGGAGGCATTGATCACATGGCGCGATCAACTTCTTCTCTTTTTTTTATTTTATTTTTGGTTTGAATGTTGCCTTCGCTGCTCCGACAGCCTCACGGCGGTGGTCGGCCCCAACTGGTATGGTGATCGTCGTGGTGGCGACGGGCAGATCGGGAGTGAGGCCACGATGTTGCAATGTCTGTGCCTCGCCAGAGGGCCTACCATAGTGATAATGGCGAGGTGTCGTGAGACCAGTGAGTTTTTTGCAGCCGCGGAGTGTTTCCTACGGCTGCGGTGGCATAGATTTGGAGCAATGAAGCCACGGTGGTGGCTGTCGCCTGGAGGCGCCACTACTGTACGGTGGACGACGGCGTCTAAGAGGTCACGACGGTTTTGCTGGTGCGGCGGCAGTGTGGCCACAAATTGGCAAAGGGGACTTTGCCGAATGGTGCCTCTGAGAGTCGCGGTTATGGCGCTGATCGACGCAAATCTGGTTGTGGCTGTTGCGATTGCTGTAGCGACGGTGGCGACGTTGCTGTTGTTTGGTTATTTGCACCGCCACTTATGATCTGATTTTTTTTCCCGATGTCGTAATGGTAGCCCCGTGGCGACTGTGCGTCTGATTTTGGTGGCTGTGTCGGCGCGGAGGTGAAAGGGGCTACTTGTCGCGGCGGTGACAGCACCTGCAGGTGCTACTGTAAGTCAAGATCGACCCTGGTCGGTAAAGGGCGTTGTCGCCGTTTCCTAGCAGTGGACGACGCTGAGAGCGCTGATTTTTTTTTCTTCTTGTGTCGATGCTCCAGTAGCTTCACGGTGATTGTGTTAACCAAAGAAATGACCCGCCGATGGCGACAGTCAGTGGTGAATGTCCTGTGACAAGGTGACTGGAGAAAGGCGACGTTTACAACAGCCCTTTTGCGGCGTGGTCAAACCCGAATCGACTTTGGAGCCTGTATCAGGATAGGCTCTAGAGGCCTTGTAGGACTCTACTACTGGAAGAAGAGTCCTAACATAATTCTAGTATGTTGAAGACCTATCGGGGAAGAGTCCAGAATAAGGGAGGAGTCTGGGAAGAGTCTATATCAGGAGAAAATCCTCAGGTACATAGACAGGTTCACACTCACAAACACTCAGTGCATTTTTTGCTATTCAGAGTGCCACACCTGTAGCGACGTTCTGACTATAGCATCGGAGCATCCTCCACCGGAACATCCCCGGTGATCACTCCGTGTTCTATTTTGCAGGTTCATTTCTCAGCTGTGGTCCCGATCAATATTCAAGCAGTAACATTTTGGCGTCATCCGTGGGATCCGCCAGCCTAATCGATTGACCTCAAGAAAATGTAACCACATCAAAAAAAAATTAGTATTCTGATCGTACAACTTGGAAACCACCGGCAGGAGCCAACCAACAGCACCGTCACCGCGGTCTCCAATCCCAACCGCCTTCAAACAGTCTCCTCATTTTCTTGAAAACTGCTGGTGGCGGCCAACAACAGAACCGCTGCAGTGTCTCCGAATTCAACTGCCATCAAATAATTCAGTCGCCAAGAAGAAGGCAACTCAGCACCACTACGCCACCATGGTCAACCCCATAAATAGTTACGGCGCCACAGTCAGCAGCGCCTACACAGCAGGCCCATGCCTGCACAACCACAAACAAGGTTCAGACATCACCATCTCCGGCCGCCGCAAAGCTACCGGAACAGCAAAGAGAACCAGCAAATTGTCGCGAGCCACCGACAGCAACTCTATAAAAAAGTCCGACAAAAGGAAAAGAAGCAGCAGTGGTAGCACCGCCACAATGTTCTGAACCACCAAGTCATCCGCCGCAAAAGGGATGTTGTAAACGTCGCCTTTCTCCGGTCACCTTGTCACAGGACATTCACCACCGACTGTCGCCGTCGGCGGGTCCTTTCTTCGGTCAACACAATCACCGTGAGGCAGCCGGAGCATTGACACAAGAAGAAGAAGAAGAAGAAGAAGAAAAAACATCAGCGCCGTCCACTGCTAGGAAATGGCGACAACGCCCTTTACCGACC
The DNA here is from genome assembly GCA_033070095.1 of Escallonia herrerae. Classification (NCBI taxonomy): domain Eukaryota; kingdom Viridiplantae; phylum Streptophyta; class Magnoliopsida; order Escalloniales; family Escalloniaceae; genus Escallonia; species Escallonia herrerae. The sequence goes on along the minus strand of JAVXUP010000989.1, from coordinate 195,584 downwards.
AGTGTCGATCTTGACTTACAGTAGCACCTGCAGGTGTTGTCACCGCCGCGACAAGCAGCCCCTTTCACCTCCGCAACACGGCCACCAAAATCAGCCGCATAGTCGCCACGGGGGCTACCATTACGACATCGGAAAAAAAAATCAGATCATAAGTGGCGGTGCCGATAACCAAACAACAGCAAAGCCGGCACCATTGCTACAGCAGTCGCAATAGCCACGACCAGATTTGCGCCGATCAGCGCCTTAACCGCGACTCTCAGAGGCACCATTCGGCAAAGCCCCCTCCGCCAACTTGTGGCCACACTACCGCCGCACCAGCACAACCGCTGTGACCACTTAGATGCCGTCATCCACCATACAGTAGTGGCGCCTCCAGGCGACGGCCACCAAATCTATGCCACCGCAACCGCAAGAAACACTCCACCGTCGCCAAAAACTCACTGCTCTCACGACACCTCACCATCATCACTATGGCAGGCCCTCCGGTGAGGCACAGATGCCGCAACATGGAGGCCTCTCTCCCGATCTGCTCGTCGCCACCACGACGATCAGCATAGCAGTTGGGGCCGACCACCGCCGTGAGGCCGTCGGAGCAGCAAAGGCAACATTCAGACCAAAAATAAAATAAAAAAAGAGAAGAAGTTGATCGCGCCATGTGATCAATGCCTCCGACAAGGCGCAAGAGTCGCAGCATCGCGGCTTTGCCCTGACACTTGCCGTCCACCACGGTTAGTAGCAGCGATGGCCCTAGGCGATTGCTGCATCAGTCGAGATCATCGCCACGAAGTAGATCCACCGCAGTCAAACTGTTACGGTGACACCTCGCCATTCAGCTCCCAATGATTTCGCCCTGAAGTTACGCAGGTCAAGTCCATTACACCGCCGCAACCACGTCTCTAATCGGCGTGATTACCCCAACTAGCAAGTAGCGGCCGCCACTGCCGTGAATCTGTAGAAGCAATTGTAGTACAATCCCAAAAAAAAGAAAGAATGAGGAGCAGAGGAAGAAACAGCAGAAACGATGCTGCCAGCGTCGCCGCCAACCGACCGCCACACCAGATCGACGTCCTCACCACCGCGGTAGACAACGCTTCTTCACTATCTAGCTCTTGATCTGTGCCACCGTGGCCATGGGTAAAGCATCGCCGCCATCCGCCGCCAAAATATGACCGCAGCCACCAGTTCCGCGCTTCGCTACAATAGTGGCACATCGCTGACAGCGTGCCGGCTGAAACCTCGATGAGCATCGCCCTCGATGTCACCGTCGGCAATGGCTTCAGAATCTACAACACCGCCTCGTCGTGGCGCCATCTTTAGATCCGCACTACTGTGGCACGGGAAAAGCTATGTCCACCACGACGAAAAGCGACGGCACCACTCCGTCAATATCGTGCCGGCGAGACAACAGCAAGCAGTGCCTCCAGCTCGCCACCGTCTCACCGCCTCACAGGTCAACTCCCCAAATCACGCCGGTGGCAGCGTGACGGCTGGTCTTCCCACCAAGAAGAGTTTTGGTCAATAGACTTGCTAACGGAGGCCATCAGTCATGAGAGATCTGGGCAGACAAAAAAATATCAGGTGGTTTCTTTCTTTTTGGCATTTACCCCTATAAAAAGCATATTTAGATTTTGGCCACGTACTTTTTAAAGCCCTAAGCTTGTAACCCCGTGAAAAAACCTATTTAGATTTAAAGACCACGGGGTCTTACTTATTTAATGTATGCCGCACATTTTTTAAAAAAATGGTGTATATTTCATCGTATATTTACGCCAAAAAATTAAGTGACTACAATTTTAGGCACTAGCAAACTTTCCAAAGGCCGCTCCCAGTGCGCTTATATAGCTAGACCAATTTACTTTTTGGTCTACTCTTCTCCAGTTGCGTCAAGTGGCGCAAACACGTTACATGTCGGAGCTTTTGAATTCTATGACATATTAAGCTCACTTGCGACACGTAGTGCAGCGCACCCTCTTCAGCTAACCAACAAAGCCCAAATGGGGCCTCGATGTTTAAACACCGTTCTTAATTCTGTGTTAAAAACATAGTAGCATTTTTATAAGCTTTATTGTTTCAAAGGCTATTTTTTCAGTCACGTACTTTTATTTCTTGCAAGGGTTTTGATGTATAAACCACTCCATAAGCAAAGAATAAATTCACAGTACCCTGTGACTTGAAGTGGCATTTAGGGTTTTTGCTGCAGTATCCTGCTGCCTCGGCATTATATATCCGGTCATACAGTGACCGACTATCAACGATCAAACATTCACACCAGCACATGCTACCAATGCAACTGGTGAATCAGAGCACTTTGCGCTCCATCAGCCCCTGAGGGCAAGTATGACGAGAACTCTAAGTTCCGTCTAGCCCCTTAGGGCATTTACATGAGCTCAACGCTACATTCCCCCTTAAAGGCATGTACGAGAACTCTAAGTTCCGTCAACCCTCTGAGGGTATTTACTTGAGCTCCATGTTCTATTCCCCCTCAAGGACACTTATCAGAACTCTACATTCCACGAGCCCGCTAAGGCGGTCCCTCATGGGATGAACACCCTCAAGCGTGACAAGATAGAGCTCAAGTTCTATCCGAACGGTTTAGCTATAGTTCTAACCCGTGAAACGGCAAAACCCAGTGGGAGTTCGTCGCCCTACCCTGTTTTGTTAATTCGAAACCTGGCCGAGCGTGAGTGCGAGGGTTCTTTGCCAGCCCTTAGCTGACGATAAGGGTTCACGTCAAAGTAAAACGCAAGCATGATGTGGTCAGCTCAAGCTGAAGAACACACACTTGCACAAAATAAACACCCTCCACAGGAGAGGTGACCCCTCAAGGGGACATTCAAACACTTAGCACGTGCAACAACTTGCATGCACAACTCTGTGTCCTCTCTCTAAAGAAGCTAACGTGGGGCACAATCAAGACCCCATGATTCGTCTTCCCAAAGATGATTCCGAGTAGCCTACTTAGGCGACATTCTAAAGACCTAGCTCTCAAGAGCTAGAGTTCTAGCACCCTACTTGGGCATAGTTCCAAGGCTTAAGCTCCCAAGAGCTTAGGTTTGAGCACATGGAGTAGAGAAATATTATTATGCCTACAAGCGGATGGAGAATCCCTTACAAATCTGACGTGTGTCTCAAGACACCAGGTATAAACTTCCTCAGCCAAACATTTTGGCTAAGGAAGTGGGGGGCTTATGATATACCTCAAATATAACTCCCAATAATTGGGAATACCCGGCAATCCTAGTCGAACTGGGAGACCGATAATTATTTTATCAGAGATCGTAACGTGATCCTCAAGGATCCTAACGCGATCCTAACATATCTAGCCTACTGCCCAGTCCTACTAGGGCTCTTCTTCCTACTACTATATAAAGGGGTCTACCCTCCTAGGTATGGGACAACGACACACATTCATGCTTTTTCAGAGTCATTATCATGTAACTGCACTTTGACTGAAGCATCGGAGAGAGTTCTCCGCTGGGAAGCCCACTGCGGTCACTCGTTTTCTATCTTGCAGGTCATCGGTCCAGGCTCGGGTTCCACAACATACACGGAGTATATTTTTAGCAGCAACAAACAACATTTCTTAGTCAAGGTCGGGTCGCACAAATTAAAGAGGAAGCTTCGTCCAACTACTTTGCCATAAACTTTCTTACTTGCCTTCTTTTTAAAGCAAAACCTCTCTGATCCTAATTAAAAGCCAATGCGAGGACAAAGCCAAGAGGGCATTTGCGCTAGGAACTCTTAAGTCAGGGGTCAAATGCTGCATAATCTCTTAAGTCGGGGGTTAAATTATTAATAAAAGGTAATGATCCTAAAAGCCAATGCGAGGACAAAGCCAAGAGGGCTGCAGCTGGAATTCAGAGAGGTTTTGGAGAGACAAGTTAGATATTCTTAACAAAAGGTAATGATCCCTTTGATACTCTATTAACTATCATTATATCTCCTCGCTCTACATAATTTTGGAAGTTAGGCTTTAAATCCCAAGACCTACACATCTAACCAGATTCCATAAGCAGTAGAAGCTTGTGGGCTTTCACGCACATAAAACTCCAAAAATCATGGAACAGGGCAATGCGTGATATTTTGATAGTATTAAATACTGCTATTTTAACTAGATTTTTGAATAAATTTCAGAATTTAGAAATTATACACATCTTATAAGGTAAATGTTTAGTATTTTCATGTTTTTTGTGTTATTTTTAAATAAAATTTATTAATACTATCTTTCTAAACATATCAATATGTAACGTAAAATCGGTGTTATACTAACTAACAAATTATAATCTCACTATCGATTAGTAGAATATATAGTAGAGAAATATAGTCATTGTATATGAGGCGTTTCAAATGTATTCCACACTAAAGCCACGTTTGGTTACCTATTTTACTATTTTTTACTTTCTATTAATCTAAATGATTTTCAGTAACTCCTCGCAGATACGGTGGAATCAATAGTTTGTGATTCTAGTTTTCGAGCACCTTAAATGGTATATAATCAAGTTAATAAATTCTTTAGTATCTTCAAAAGTAAACACAAAAAAAAGGTGACAAGTGCAAGCTTCGTAATTTTTTTTAAGTTAATGCAAGCTGCATGTTGTGTGACAATGAGCTGTGTTATTATGCACAGCAACAAGTACATAGGCATTTGTGATGATCCCTTCGATTCTCTAGACTTGAAATTAATAAAAGAGTAACAAAAGGTAACGATCGCTTCCTTTGATTCTCTAGTATGTTTAAGACTTAGAATTAATAAAAGAGTAACAAGACAGTAATAATCCCTTTGATACTCTACATAGTCAGGGATTAATAGGTTTAATTAGTAATAAAAGAGTAACCAAATGTAGTGATCCCTTTGATTGTTAGGGTCGGTGAGGTTATTTATTAATAGGATTTAGGGTCTAGAATTTAGGGTCTAGGTTTAAGATGATTTTTTTTTGGAAGAGTAACAATAGGTATAATGATCCCTTTGTTTCTCCGGTCGGTGTTTGACAGGTTAATTATTATTATTTTATTAAAAAAAGAGTAACAAAAGATAATGATCCATTTGGTTCTCTAGTCAGGAGTTGACAAGGTAGAACATCAACAAAATAGTAACAAAAGTTAATCATCCCTTTGATTCTCTAGTGAGACGTCAATCGGGTTAATTATATACTCTATTCGTCCCACAAAATTGATCATATTTCTTTTTTGGGTCATCCCACAAAAATTGCTCGCTTTCTAAACTAAGAATTATTTTGTAAGTATTTTTACATATTTATCTTGTTACATTTTTTTATTTTGTTTCTCTCTCCACCAACTCGTTTTCTCTCATGACCCACTTTTTACGCTTTTTAATCTATTTCTCTATCTATATTTAACATTCCAATAACTCATATTCTCTCTTCTACCCAACTTTTTTTCCATTCTCTCTGTTAAGGATAGAATGAAAAATACTTAATATGACAAAAAAATTTAATCTACGTGTAAAAATATAAATGAATTTAGGTGAGACAAATGGAGTATAAAAGAGTAATTGAAATGGACTCTGGGGATTGTGGGTGGGTGGTACAGTGCATGGTGGAGGAGCTATTAAAAATACTTGGAGCAGATTGATACCGGGAACTTTAACGCTGAGTGGATGCTTGAGCATCGGTTACCCGTGCCCCTCGATGACGGACGCTTGAGCATCGGTTACCGGGGCCCCTCGGTAACCGGAACCCGGACATCTTTTCATGGGAGCTTTTAAAAGAATGTAGGAAGTCTGTCCTTACGGTCCGACAAAACCAAGTGGGGGAATAGCTATGCGGTCAAAATGACCAGGGAGGTCTTGCTTGGAAAACAAAGTAGTGAGAAAGTTTATATCATGGTACTCACGCAGTAGACATGTCTTGTACCTAGCTCATTCTTTCCCACATATAGTTCTTCCGCCACAGCCCGCGATTAATGAAACACTACAAAGAAAACTTATTTTCAAACATTAACAGAGCAACCCCAAAGGATGATAGGTCATATAAGTTACAGTTCCCAAGATCCCAAGTTCGAATCGCATACCGACAGGTCATATAAGTTACTGTTCTAACTCTTTCTAAAAGAAATTACATAGTCGCTTTAACGGAATGAGTACCTAATTTTGATTTTGCAGTAACATTTATTTCCTTAACAATTATACTCCAACATATGAAGAGTGTGTTGTTGCAATTGACCACCTGCTTGATCTCTGCTTTAATTTTTGTAATGAGTTCTGTCAAAAATATAAATATATATCCCACTTATATGGATATAGTATTGGTAAAATGTTTACATAGCTGTTAATAGGTAAATGAATAGATAAAATTATAATTTTATATATGATGTCTTGAATCTTTATTGCTTAAGCTATCTTTTTGTACCAAAAGAAAAACAAAAAACAGTACTTACAATAAAGTAACATTTGGTGTGGGATAACTAATTACTCATTGCGTGAGTACCATGCACACGTGGCATCTGGTTTTCTTGTCATCGTGTCACATAATAGCCATTATCAGAAAGTTTAGAAAAGCAAGCACACTGACCACTGATTCCGCAGCTTCCTTTGAATATCCAAGCACTTGACCAAAGGGTTTTTTTTTTTTTTTTTGGTGCAAAGGTATGCCTCCATTTCAACACCAACATACCTTTTCTCTTTCTTGTGCCTTTGCCTTGAATAACTGCCGAAGAAAAAAGTAATGCAAGGTATGTCATTCCATGACTAGGATTGTATGTAATTTTCTCTTTTACTGAAACTTATCTTCTTAATTGATACAGTGTTTAAGTTATACACGAGGTTAGTCTGCATCCATGATGCTCTCTTTTACCTTACCTATTCTCCTTTTCTTAAACTTATCTTCTCAGTTGACACAGTATTAGGGCTTTACATGAGGATACTTTGCGTTCATAATGTTCTCCTTTACATTAGCTAATAAAATTTGAAACATGCAAATTTGACTTTAGATTTTTGCCATCCTTTAACGTCGAAAAGCCCGCCTGAGAGAATAAAGTTAAAGAATATGAGTCCAATGAGTGTATTTGTGTTGCAAATTGTGAGTTTACGAACATAAGAGTGATAAGAGATAAGTAAATTAAGATGCAAGCAGATTAGAATTAGATATGAAATTTATGGAAGTCAAATTTTCTCCTTAAGTTCCAAATTTTGATAGGCTCTCTTGATATAATATAGTGTAAGTGAAGATAAGTCACTTGTTGAATTAAAGAAGCTCTGCATCTATAATAGCACAGGAGCACCTTAAATGTGAGAAACAAACTCATATTATTTAAATGTAGTGGAAAGTATGCTAGGAAGTAGTTAACCTATGAAAAATAGCAGTTTACAATTGTTATGAGGTGATTTTCTCGATGTTCATTTCTATGAGGTGGAGTGAATTTGCAAAAGGTATCTTGTTAGTTCTTGCATGTGGCTAGATCGTTACTTTATGATGTTATAATCGTAGCCCCACACCAGTTCAACATCTTATTAGATAAGCAATGGGTACTTTGGCACTTACTGTTATGTCGCTCTGATATGGAAACCACTTATTTTATGGATTGAGAGTTGAAAGTTGTAGAAGATAAGGAAGTTGTTTTGTGTGAGACTTTCTCTTTCATTACTTAAAATATTAGTTCCCTTCACTCGTGCTCACCAACAGAGAAAAGAATAACGTCCTAGGTCCTGTGATGAATTTATGAAGATAAAAATGTTAGATTACACCAATCTACTCGTTTCAAATCAGACATCAAGTAGTTTTTAATTTTTTTAGGGGACACCGAGAATTTTCTGCATTAGCATTACGTCTGTCTAGATATGGGTGATTCTACGTTGTTTGATAAGAAAATTTAGGCATCACGTATCACATATCATGGGGTGATTACAACATCCATTTCTAGGATTGTATTTTAGAATCTATTCGATCATGCTTAAAGGGAATGCCTAACTTAGGACTAAAAAAAATTATACAAAGCGGCTATGCAAAAAAGAAGAAAAGTGAGAATAAGGCAAGCAAGAGTGTTTCTCCTTTTTTCCCCTGTGTAAAGAGGAGAACTCTCATTCAAAGAAGCTCCTTACTGAGCCAAAATAAAGCAGGCTTAGTAGCAAATGAAGAAATGGGGTGTCTCCTTATGGGGTGCTTTTATTGCTTTCCATGTATTGCTTCCGTTCTCTTTCCTTGTGCTTCTAAATTTTTATAATTGCTAAGAAATTACAAACTGAACTTAACATCATGCTCTGCATGTCTTCCTATTGAATTGAAAATTCCTACACCTCTCCTACCACAGTCATCATAAACTTGACCTGGGGACCTAATGCTAAATGTGCTTTTACGCACTTTTCATGACGGACTGAATGGTTGTTCGTATCTCTTATATTTCTTCCTGTGACCTGCTTTATTTTTATGGTTGTCATCCAAGATTTTGCATGCGGTAATTAAGATACTACACCACTTGTTTACATGTGTGCATCTACATCAGAGATTTACCTTTTTTTTTCTATTCATGTTTCTTGCTTATACCTTGTTACAATTTGCATGTAGGAGTTCTCTAGCATGAGATAGTGGCAGTGATTGACTTGGGTGGAGAAGCGTACATGTAGTGATCTGAGGGGTTTTGTTTGAGCATTAAAAAACACATGATGATATGTTTGTTTTTATGCCCCCAGTGTAGCCTTTTTTCCTATTCCACTTCCTTGCAACACTTTCCATGTATTGGTTCCCTAGCGTCACATATCGCGTATGCTTCCGAGGGACGTTGTCGCGGTTATTGAGTGAAACTGGTGAATTCCTATTTCATTATCAAATGCAACCTATTGGTTTGAACATGAGATTATTAGTTATTTCTATCTCGCTACAAATTGAACTTGAGACATGAATAGGGAATTCATTTTTCACTATAAATGCTACCTATTTGTCCGCACATGTAATTATTACTTACAAAAGTGCAATTGTTTTTCATATATAAATAGATCGAGTAACATAATTCAATCTTCCATAGATTTAATCTGTTTAGGCTATCTATAACTTCTGACAATAAACCTTTTTAAAAAATGGATGAGATAAATCTTCCAAAGAGTCATTGTACCTGTATTGACCAACCATTGAGAAATGCCATTGAAATAACTTTGAGAGATCGATTGAAGTAACAGGTAATCATCAAACAGATTGAAGGGAAGATAAGAGCATTTATATGGCATGGGAAAGATGTTAAATACACAGGAGCTACGTAGCATGGAAAGATCTATGCCTTCCAAAAAAATGAAGAAGGGTTGTTATTAAAAAGAGCTAAGGAATAGAATAAAGCTGTTATATGCAGACACCTTTGGGACCTTGCTCACAAAAAGGAATCCTTATGGGTTAAGTGGTGTCACATTTTCATAATCAAACATCAGCACATATGGACATTCAAGCTACCAGTATGCCTATCTTGGACTTGGTGTAAGAACTTAAAAATCAGAAATACGTTCAGTAAGTTCATTTATCATGGAGTGGGAAATGGTACATCCACCTGGTTATGGCTGGATAAATGGCTAATAGAGATACCATCAATTGAGCAATAGGGGTAAAGGATGATATATGACTCTGGACTAGAGATCAATGCAAAAGTGAATGAGATCATACAGGGGTGTGAATAGAAGCTACCACCTAGTAGATCAGAGGATCTCAGAAGGTTAAATAAAGCCTTGGCTACTAGACATGTGCCTAATGCTAATAACCCTGATCAAATAGTATGGAAGTTAAACTCTACTGGAGAGTTCACCATTAGAACAGCCTGGGGAGGAATCAAAACAAGAGTACCAAAAACTCCTTGGTGGAAGCTGATTTGGTTAACAGGTCTCATATCTAGATGTGCCATGATATTATGGCTACTTTGTAAAGGTGGATTAAGAACTAAGGCAAATCTCAAAGCTCGGAATATAATACCAGCAGAGCAATACGTGTTATGCATGAGATGCCCCGAAACAGAAAGTCACGACCTATTTGTGCAATGCTCTTTTGTACATGGAATATGAAAGGCAGCTTTTAGTAAAATGAAGATGAACATACCCTTAGTCTCTTGGCAACAATTTCTTGAGTATGCAACCAAACAGTTTAGAGGGAAAAGCCTAAAAGCTAGACTGTGTAAACTTCTAGTAGCAGTGGTGATCTATGGGATTTGGCTAGAAAGAAATGCAAGAATATTTGAGCACATGCAACACTACAAGAAAGAGAACTTTTAGCGACGGATTTTAAGTGACGGATCAAAATCTGTCGCTAAAAGTTACTTTTAATGTCAAATTTTTCGTCGGTAAAAGTCCGTCGCTAAAGACCTTTACCAACGGAATTTTCCGTCTGCAAAGGTCTTTGGCAACAGACTTTTACCAATAGATTATTACCGACAGAATTCCGTCGCTAAATGTGATTTTCATATTTTTCTATTTCTTTTTGTATCTTGCAGAATTATTTAGATAGGGCTTTAACGACGGACTTTTAGCAACGGTCAAAAATCCGTTGCTAAAGGGTATTAAAAGAGAAAACTCTACATCTTCTTCTTATTTCCATCCACCATATTTCTTTCCCCTCGTCTCTCTCTCTCTCCTCCCCTCTCTCTCTCCCACAGTGCCCAACCCACCACCACCTTTGTCACCGACCTCCCACGCCAGCCATCCCCACCCTTGCTGCCGCCCTTCCTCCTTCACCCAGCAACAAACTCAAGACTGCTACCCCCAAGCTTGACATTGACCTTTCTCTTTCTCTCGCCACCGGCGTCTTCCACAAACCCTAATTCGGACCGTCAGATCAGTCATACCTTTGCAAACAAGCAAAGACAATGGGCTTCGGGAAGATTAAGGTCGCCAATCCTATCGTCGAGATGGACGGTACGAGACTCTCCCTCTCTCATGCACATATGTATTCATTTTCCCTCTTCTTTATTTTCGATATTTCATAAGATATGTTGATCTGTCTCGTGTTATTTGATTCGTTTTAGTGTTTAGTAATTGATCAGTAAATACTCTCCCATCTCGTTAGGTTTTTGTCCCTTTTGATTTTTGTGAATTCTTGAGTTATATTTAGTAATTGTGGACATTGACCTCTATCGTGCTTTTTACCGTAGATTGACTTGGCTAATGATACGTATTTGATCTATAATTGTTTTGAGTTGAATTTAGTTTAAATAGAATGTACTTATTCGCAAAAAGTCATGAAAGAGGATGAATCTGAATGAAAGGGAGGGAGTAGTAGTTCCGCTTCTCCAATTTGTACACTTTTTCTCTATTTAGAAAGCTAGTGGGGTTCTGTTTCATTTATAGTATAGCAAGCCTCAGCAAGCCTCAACTTGATCTGCTTAGTTTTAAGAACACTCAGAAATAAGAATGAGGCTCAAGAGAGAAGGGGTGTTTCTAAGGGTGGTTGTCCCTCTCTGTAAATTGAAATGAAATGGACGATCTTCATGGCATATCCTTCAAATCCCATGATTTCTTCTCCAAAAAAAAAAAACAAAAAACAACAGCCATTTTTGTGTATGTGTGTGTGTGTGGATATATGTTTGCGCCCACGTTTCAGCAGTTGCTGCGGCTACTGTTAGGTCTGCTGCTGCTTCTTCTTTATTCATCAACTTGATTTGCTTATTTGTTGTAGACAGTTTTCCACTTTTCCTGATGATATGATTTCTTTAGTTTTAAGTGTTTGTTAAAGTCCATTTATTGAATATGTTACGTGTCTATTGTCTAAATTTGGGTTTCTGTGTGATTGTAATTGTATATATGGTCGGAGGTTTGTCGTGGGAAGTCACTAAGCGTCATATCAAAGATGCCTTTAACCGTTATAGCCAAAAAGTCGATGCTCATGTCTGAAATCGCTTTTATATTTTATTTTTTGTTGATGCATCGGCTTAGTCTTTTCTTAATCATATGAATTTTGCCGTTGCTATATTTTAACTTTCTAATTAATGCATATGACATGGTCTTAAATATATGTGAAGTTGGAAGAATACATATTGAATTCTTAGTTTTTTAGTTTCGTTAAACGATATGCTTCTTTTAATTTTGTTTTCCGCTCTATTTAGAAAGAAGAAGATTGCACTGTTTCACTGCGTGTTGTTTAAGGTCCTCATTTTTAAAGTTGCACCACTTAGAGAGATTCACATGGCTTATATGTTTGATTGACGAAGAGTGCCTCTGATTTACTGATGACACTCTTTAAGGACTTAGATTGGATGTGAATATGATTTGTTGCAGAGGATGCATGAACACTTTGATTCCAGTAGAGATGATGCTGTAAATGAAATTGCTGAAATGGAACTCAAAGTTGCAATAAATTGTAGGTGAAACTTAATGAGTAGTCAATCTTTTGACCAGTTGAGAAAACGTTGTTCGATGTATTTGTTGTGGTTATGTGTTTGCCAATAGGATTCTTGGTATATATTTTTTCAGTTTCAACAAAAATTATTATTTTATTTTTGGGATTTGTACGATGTGACTTAAAGATTTAAATTATTGGTGACTTAAAGATTTAAATTATTGTTGGATTTATATTAAAAAGCCTTTAGCGATAGAATTTTCCATCGCTAAAAGTAATTAATTTCATCGATAAAAGTAAAGCTTCTCCGACGAACAACCAATTTTTGTCGCTAATCTTTTAGCAACGGCCTTATCCGCAACGGACACTCCGTCACTAAAAGTCTTTTTTGACGGAACGTGAGTTTTTAGCGACTGAAAAATCCATCGCTAAAAGTGTTTTTTCTTGTATTGCAAGCTGAACTAGTTGGGTGTATGCAAGTGATAACTCAGTGGATCTACTACATAACATTGAATTGGAAAAGGGAGTTCTGCAACAACTCAAAATCAGGAGCTTTGCCAAGCATGGGGGTTGGATAGACATAGAGTGTTGATACAATAATGTATATACATTAGTGTAGATTCTAAAAGCAAGTGTGAATAGTTTGATAAAGTTGTAATTGATTTGAGCTTAATGAATACAAAGGATCTTTTGACCAAAAAAAAGAAGTAACAAGTAACGCCCTTTACTTTTTCTATTGTTATTTTGTTTTGTGCTAAATTTGTTGAATTTTAATATTTTTTCCTTCTTGATCATTGTTATTTATGCAGTCAAAACTATCAAAAATGATGTGCATGTGACAGGGTACAACATTAGAACGTGCCCAACATGTTATTAGTGGAATCCAATGAAAGAGTGTTGAATCAAAGCGAAGAGACAACTTTATTGAACTGGAGAAAAGAGGCACAAACAGTTGAGAGAAGCATTCTAACCGGCTTTTTTAATGGAGCGGAACAACGTTTTGGAGAAACCCTCTAATTTGTAAGACTTAGCTATCCAATTCTTGATTCATGAAAATATGATGCTATTTGATCTGAAAGTCTCGAAATCAAATCTTTTGGGCAGTTTCCAAGACAAAATCATATATTTTAAATAAGCAATAATGTTTGATTCAACCCATGAGCATAAATATTCGAGTCATTCGGTTTATCAAAACTAATTCGACTTAGTTACATGCATTAATTAAGATTTGGAACAAGGATTAAATTACTGGTGACAAGTGATAAGAATCAAGGGGTAACAAAGACTTCCTTTTCCTGTCATATAGTTATTCATATTTTTTATACCTTTATTAAAGCTAACATGATTGTTCGCATGAATACAGGGTTATCAAGAGCATTGTATCACTCTAACAACCAAGACATATTTTTGAAGTCTTGAAGCAATTCTGAACTTCGTGTATGGCATACAAGCTTGAGGCATTAAATCCATCTTCGACTACAGTTGCTCACATTCTTATGATACATTTTCTTTTCCTTTCGTAGTTTTTTTTTGGATATATGTAGTAGACGTTTGCTCTAATTAAATCAGATGAACACCATTGTGTATTCATGCATCTTACTGAAATTAGTTCATACTTGGTTTCTTAGTTTTATGCCGCTCCTTGGTATCTAATGGCATTCTTCTTATTTCTTATCATCATGGATTGTACTCTACTGGAATCATTTTTCTTTTCCTGTCCTTTTTGTAACTTTTGATGCTCCTAATTTTGACAGATGATTTGACAAAAATGCATATATAGGACCTTTGAAATTAGGTATACGACCATGCTTATGCGTGTGCATGTTAGAGAGTTTGTCAGTGGTGATACTCACATTTTTTTTTAGATCCCAAATGAGGTTGGGCGACTAGACTAAGTGTTGACTTTGGCTGGTGTTTTTTAAATTAATAAAAGGAAATGTCGTATGTTTGATAAGAAAATGTTGCTATTTATCAAGGAGGAGCAATGTGATTATAGAATTTTCCTTATGAAATTTGGATACATATCTTTTTACTACAAGTGTTGGGTTTTTCTCATTCATGTGATCAGTTATTTCTATCCTATGACCATAACGAAGTGTTCATCTTGTAGAGAAATGTTAATAACCGCATGCATTTCTATACTATGATCATAACCACTTACATCGCACGTGCACCACAACTAATTATTAATAAAAGAATAACTGAACTCCGCTGTGAGGATTGTGGGTGGTACCGTGCATAGTGGAGTGAATAAAAAAATAATTTGCCCAAGAATAAGAAATTATGGGCCACAAAGTAGCCACTTTTGAGAACCTAAAAGCACTCTCTCTCTCTCTTTCCCATTTTTTACTGAGACACCTCTTTCTTTTTTTTTTTTTAATTTGAAGTTAGGAGTCAAATATAATTAATAAAAGAGTAACTGAACTCGGCTCTGAGGATTGTGGGTGGTATACTGCATGGTGGGGGAGTTATTAAAATGCTTGGAGCAAATTGATGCCTGGAACTTTTATGCTTAGTGCACGCTCGAGCTTCGGTTACCTAGGTCATTCCATCACCGGAACTCCCACCATGCAAGAAATTAGTAAAAAAATACAAACTGGCCTATATTTATCTAAAAAGTAACTAAAATTTTGGAGAGACGGGGAAAGGTCCTATTGTACCACCATTTGACATCTTCAAGTCACAAATCAAATTAACAAATGGGACTCGCGTGTGCCACAAATGCAAGTTCCAAATACAAACCATAGGCTAAGAGTATACATTTATTTGAATCCAATCAAGAATCTACAAGTCAAACAATTAATGAGCCAAGAGCTGTACATATAGCTGAAATAGTATCAACCAATCAAGAACCTACAAAGCAAACAATAAGCCAAGGGCTATAGTTGAATCCAATCAAGAACCTAAAAGGCAAACAATAAGCCAAGAGCTGTACTTATAGCTGAAGCAGTATCAACCACCAGACCAGGAAGGAAAACCTTCAAGGCGATTTGTAGAATTGCTATAACTAATGTGACAACCACCGATGCGATGAGGATGACTCTTTTGGTTTTCCCAGCAGAAGATGGCCGTGTTTTGGCTCCCGTAGCAACCTTGCTACTGCATTACCAACAATAAAGAATGCGTTGAGACATACAACAAGTCTTCCTTTTTATTATCTTGATACTCTCCTCCCACAGCTCTCTATCTAACTCCATTTTTTTCTTGGAAAATTCAAGCGATGCTATTCAAAACTGGGAGCATTCCGATTTAGGGTGAACTTAACAGTCTATTTAACTGAATTTATCATGTACCTCTATATGTTAGTTTTTACAGAGGTATACCACACACACACACATATACACGCAGGAAGGATAGATTTGGTAGAGATTTACCCGGTGGCCAGAGAAGGATGGGGACAGGAGGTGATGAGGTAGTCAGCCATGGAGCAAGCAAAGGCCCTATTCTTCTTCTTCCCATCATTTTCGTCGTACACATAACTGGGAGCCTGGGGACACCTACTTCCGAAATACAACGAATACTCGCTTGGCTTGCACACGCCACGCGGCACATCGCCCCGCTAGAGCAATTCTTGGGGTCACCGAATGCAAAGCAAGTGGTAGTGCACGACCCGCTTGTTTCGTAAGGTCAGCCGCCTTTTGGACCGTTGACGCAGGCGGTGGCCATGCAATTCGCCTCGCCATTCACGCCGAAGTCCAGTCCCGCGTTGCCGCTTATGTTGAACTCGGCTACCGTCACCGGCCGCACGGTCTGCGCAGAGTCGCATTCTGCAGACCCGGTGTCGCAATCGCCGGTGAGGCAGGTGAACCGACCGGTGAAGTCGTAGGAGCAGCGAGTGCGAGCCCAGAGCTGACCGAACCATGGGGCAGGAATAAAAATGGAAGCTGACTCGCCCGGTTCAAGCGTGAGAGTGGTGGTGGCGGTAAGGGGCTGTGACCCGTTGCCTGGAACCGCCCTTGGCGAAACAGTGTAGCTGCATTCGTTTTCAAGCTTCAATTTCGTCGAGTATTCCCCTGCTGCAGAAAAGCCAGAAAGGTGGCCGGGGTTAAAAACTTAGAAAGAAAACATAATCTTGAGACAAAGGTTCAATCATGGAAGTGCATCCCAAGCTTCTGATAAGTTTTACGCATACGTACAATCAGACAGAGAGTTTGTGCGCACGCACGCTCGTGTGTGCGTGTCAATATTTATGGTACAAAAAGATGGGTCAAAAACTAGAAAAGGAAATCAGACATAATTTTGAGACAAAGCAATCATGCAAGCGCACCCCAAGTTCCAACCGTTTCGCGTGTACATTCATATATCTTGTGTGTGTGTAAAATGATGCTGCTACTGATTGCGGTTCAGCACCTGCAGAAAAGAGTAGGATGGCATTGACGAAGAGGAGGACAAACAGGAGGGTGTCGGCCATTGTACTACTTGTATGGGCAGCTTTGAGGTTTAGTTCAGATGCTCTTATTTGGCGCTTATTCGGGGGGGGGGGGGGGGGGGGGTTGGGGGTTTAAGGGCAATTGCCGGTGGAAAAGCTGCCTCAGGGCCCACTGGGGATATGCAAGGGGAGTACATCTGTCCCTGTATCGAATGTAGAGCAAGGGACAGCCGTTCAAGTACACCAATGAGAACACTGCTTTTCCAATCATTTGATGGCTTACTAAAATGCAAGGAGAGGTATATATATATATATATAGAATCTGTACGAAGGGGTAGACAAGTTTTGTAACATGCAAATGTTTGAGCGCGTCTAGTAACCCACCACGCACGTCTATACTACCTATAAAAGTATGAATGTTGTAAATCATTTTTAAACGATTGTGTCTTCCGTTAATTACGTCAATTACATTCTTCCCCTTCTTTTATTACTCCCTTTTAAGATTTTGATGAAATTAAAAGAACATTGGGTAATGAATCTATTATACATTGGAAAATGAAATTAAAGTGTGACGAAAAAGAAAAACAAAAAAAAGAAATTATTTTATTATTCTCTTTTTAATTTGGTTAAAATAAAATAAACATTAGATATTGAACTGACTAATGAGAACTGCAACTTTTTTCCTTGCATTTTTGGGTTAGCAAACAATTAACTAGTTGAAAAAAATGAAAAACAAAAACAACATAAAGAAACTGAAATACGTAAAAAAAATCAATTAAGAAACAAAAAATTGTTGGAAAACAAAAAAAAGAAAAGGGGGGGGGGGGGGGAGTTAAATATGCATTAAAAACATAAATATGGTGCCAAGTTGAACTGAAAATATATTCGGTTATTACAGTTGAAGACCGGTTGTTTTACATTTCTTATTAATGAAATGCAAAGTACCTGATATTGAAAATTATAAATCTTAATCATAAACCAGTTTAACAGATTACAAAAATAAAGACGTTGATTCATTATTTTAATTTCTCCATTTGCTTTTATTTTCAGTAGTATCATCAAACATTTCTTCAATCCAGAAGCCTACAAATAATATTTTAAAATATTGAACTGATTACAATTGCGAACATCAATATATATTTCTTCTAAAACAAGTCACAAAAGAAATAAGAACATAATTGAATTACATTACTTTGATCTAAAAAAAATTATAATATCATCTCAAATATTACTCTTGACTATATTCACATGCAACACACATACTCTATACTAGTGTGTGTGTGTATTATATAAGGAGTAATGTTGATATCTGTATACATTTGATTTGATGTGAGATTTGAAGGAGTACGAGACTTATCTTTTAAAAGCATGTCAAGATATTGTATGCGTGTATGGCTAACTAGCTACTATTTTTGGAAGAGGTATTGTCTAAAGTTTTGGACCAGAACGTTACAAATAAAAAAAAAAGAGATTATCTTAGTAGTTAAACCCTTTTTTTTTTTTTGTCAAGTTGCTACATAGATAGGTACGAGTAAACATTGGAAAAAGATTTAGTTAGGGTACTACTATATCGAGAAATTTCAGAATAATTTGATAAGAATATCTGAAACAATTTAGAAATTGAAGGAACAAAAAAAAAATGGTCCTGGTACTACTACATCAAGAAATTTCAAAATAATTTGAAAAGAATATCTGAAACAATTTAGAAGATGAAGGAACAAAATCCTTCATAAGCTTCTTCCATTACTTTAATTTACCAATGACACCATAGTGGTGCTCTAAACAACACTAAGTAGCATTAGTTACCTATCGGGACAAACATGTGAAATGTACTCTCTTTCTTTTTTATTTCTAAAGTACGCATTATCCGGTTTGGTCTGGGCATATCATCAAACACGTAGTGGGCAGGTGCACGATGACAAGTATGAGACAGTAAAATTGAGATTTTCAAGAAGAGAAAAATATAGGACAAAATGAAATCGACGAATTGAAGAATATAGGAGTAGAAAAGCTAAAAAATTGAAAGACTGAAAAAGATTAGTGCATGGAAGTAGAGGAAGAGGACACTCTTTGATTATGAATTTCGTGAGCACCAACACCATCACCCAGATTAGTGATCCTGGAACGCGAGAAGTGAATCCATACTCTTGCACCGATTGCCATTCATTCTTCTCTTTATTTCAGCTGCTATATGTCGTCCATCTTCCTCCGAAATACATCTTCCTCTCCTTGTTTCTATCTCCCATGTGAGTAATCTGGATATGGAAGTTATTTGACTAGCAAAAACTGGCAGACAACATTTCATTGTTCATGCTTGAGTTCATCAGCTTCGGGAGGGAAAATCGGTTTTTTTTTTTTGATATATCGTTTGGTAACAGGGGCAAAACATCGTTTGCTTCTTTGGTAATTTTCAAAATGATGAAGGGTACGTTTGAAGTGCAGATGTCCATGAAATATTTGGTCTTTTAAGAGAGAGATTGTGAAAAACAGTTCTAATAGTACTTTAGTGCACTCGGTTAATGTAGGAGAACAGGTGCAAAAAAGCGGAGTTCAAAAGTGTTGAAAACAGCTGTAGCACGAGAGAATGAGAATTTTAAAAACATGCAAGGTTCTCAATATTTTTTGTTGTCAGAATATTCATAATAAGCCAAGTCAATATTATGGCTATTTCTTTACCGTTTAGTATTAACTGACAAAACTTTAACCAAGTGACAACTAACTTCGAAAGAAGGCAAGCGAAAAACTCTAATTAAGCAATAGTTAAGGTTAATAAGGAAAAAAAGTATACCAAACGACTTTCGAGGATTGACCTTTGTTGTGGATCCATAGACTTCGCCTGAGAAGGAACAGGCATAGGAGCCATCACAGGAAGAATTACTAAGAAGTACGTGTTTGAAACTTCGGTTAGTGCCAAGGCTCACCAAACATTGAACTGGTCATTCAAATTTGTAGTTCTGTTTGAAGCTAAGCTTTTAGTTTGTGAACTTATGGGTTCGATGCGAGTACCCATTCAATACAACATTGAATTTTATAGTTTTATTGCAGTAGTTAGACCCGCAAATGGGTTTGGCTACCTTTTCAATACAGTTTTATTGCAGTAGTTAGACCTCCAAATGAAGAAGCCAAGCCGGAAAGCTAGATTGTTATTTGATCCGGTATTCGTGCAATAAACTCTGACCTCTCTCAGACACTACATTGACTTGAGCAATTGAGACCATCGACTTCAACCTTGAGCTCACATAAACTAAAACAATGTAGCAAAATATATTTGATTGCATTCTTGACCCCGATACATATTTAATTTCCCACAAAACGATTACAAACAAAATCTCAAAATAATGAGAAATATCATTTTTACATGTATTAAAACTATGGTGTGAAAGTCAAGTGGGGAAAAATTCAATGAAATTAAATAAAGGCTGGGAATGATAGTGAAGTGAAATAAACTCAAAATTTGGTTTGATCGAGAACCAGAGAGAATCGGTGTAACGTAACGAGTCCAATATATAACATGAAACAGCAATTTATCAAATTACTCCTTTTTCATGGATTGTGTGATAATATGTCTTGGATAAAAAATTCGGAATGTGTGGGTGTCCCACATCGGTTATTCAGAAAAGGTTACAACTTGATCCTAAGTATATAAGTCTGGCTTGTCCCACAATGGTTATTTAGAGAAAGTCACTACTTATCTCTAAGTATATATGTGTTGTCTTGATTGTGCTTTAAGTACAAGAAAGAAATAAATGAAGAGTCCTTCTTTGACTAGGTCAAAAAGAGAAGAATCTTTCTTTGAGTAGGACAAAAGAGAAGAGTCATTCTTTGAGAGGGTTTGTATAGAGAGACAAAGGTCTGTAATTTTTAGTGACAAATATAGTAAAATTGTAGACTTTCGCCGAACCGCGTAAATCTTGGTTGCCTCTATTTTCTGTTATTGTTTTTCGATTCTCTTCTTTAATGCTTGGTGCGGAATTTAGAGTATCCTTCAACAGATTGCCTGAGTGGATCCAACGAATAACCTATCTATACTATATTTGAAGAGGACACCCCTTTTGGTGTAGCATCTCCTTTTGTGTTGATGCCAAGGAATGTGGGGCCTACGTGGAGGTGCCACAAAGCTTCCAAGTATACAAAGTGAGAGACAACAAGGGAGGAGTAAGGGCTGAGAGCAAGGCTTCCCAGACAGGCCTTGAGGAGTGACAGTGCTGCGGAGACCAGGCAGAGACGAACAGGGTCGAAAGTCGACAGTCCAAGTCAAGGTCCGAGTCGGGGTCCCATGTTACGGTCCAAAGTTACGTTTCTCTCACTAAAATCCAAGAGCTCCTAAATTCTAGAGTGAGAAAGTGATTTTTGTAAGAATAAGCAAAAGTCCCTTTTTTGAGTTCTAAGTTCACTATTTATAGGAAACAATGTGCTTATGTCATAAAATGCCACATGTCATCCCCTGGGAGTGACACATCACCAGGGGTACAAAATACCGGTTCTCCGTTGGACTTCAGGTTCCCAAATTCGTGTTGCCTGCCTCGCACAGCGTCGCTCTACCTGTCTGAGAAAATTGACCACACCGTGACAACATGATCAGAGTAAGCCCGTTGCCCCAGCCACCGATCCAAGCCTTTACTGAATCCCACGAAGTGCGTCAAGAGACACGCGGAGAACCTGACAGTGGTGAGGGTTGCCCCTGTAGCCACCTGTCAGGCGGACTAGGCGTCATGCCCTCTAAGGACCTGTTCCCGTCCCGGAGTGATCTGGGGGTCATTGTCTTGGTGGTGTCAACGATCAATGGTAACATAAGGGGACATGCTCGCAGCTCAGTGCTCAGGGTCCGTGGCGAGGGGTCCTTGTGCCGGAGCCCCCGTGACTGTGACGGCGATGGCTTCGCAGTTGTGAGCCCATCCTGCTGTTGACTATGCCGGCGATGACTTTAAGATTGTAAGCTCATCCCGTAGTTGATTGTGCCAGCGATGGCTTTAAGGTTATGAGCCCATCCCTTAGTCGACGATGGCTTTAAGGTTGTGAGCCCATCCCGTAGTTGATTGTGCCGGCGATGGCATTAAGATTGTGAGCCCATCTCGTAGTTGATTGTGCCAGCGATGGAATTAAGATTGTGAGCCCATCTCGTAGTTGATTGTGCCGGCGATGGCTTTAAGATTGTGAGCCCATCCCGTAGTTGATTGTACCGGCGATGGCTTTAAGGTTGTGAGCCCATCCCGAGCCGGCGATGACTTTGTGGTAATGAGTCTATCCCGCTGCGAGGGGTCCTCGTGCCAGAGCACTACGAACGGAGCCCCCCGTGATTGTGACGGCGATGGCTTCGCAGTTGTGAGCCCATCCTGCTGTTGATTGTGTCGGCGATGGCTTTAAGATTGTGAACCCATCCCGTAGTTGATTGTGCCGGCGATGGCTTTAAGGTTGTGAGCCCATCCCGTAGTTTATTGTGCCGGCGATGGCTTTAAGGTTGTGAGCCCATCCCGTGGTTGATTGTGCCGGCGATGGCTTTAAGGTTGTGAGCTCATCCCGTTGCGAGGGGTCCTCGTGCCGGAGCACTATGAACGGAGCCCCCCGTGATGCTGCACACTCTGGAGAGTGGGTCGAAGCATGTTCCACGTCCATGGCGTGGGCACATGGTGTGGTGAATAAGTGTGGTGCCCGAAGGCCTGTGTCATGAGAATAGCGCACGGGCGCGGCGACGAACGTCGAAGAGCAATACTTGGTGCCAGGGGTACGCATGATGATAATGACGCACGGGCACAGCGACAAACGTCTCAGAGCAATACTTGGTGCCGGGGGCACGCATGATGATAATGGCGCACGGGCGCGGCGACGAACGTCGCGGAGCAATACTTGGTGCCGGGGGCATGCATGATGAGAATGGCGCACAGGCGCGGCGACAGCGCATGGGCGCAAGTCGGGTGTCCCGGGGACGAGACGTGAGTTGAGTGTGCCTGTTATACCAAAATAATGAGTGCAATATGTAGTGATGATAAAGTTGAGAATGGTGACACGGGGTTTGTCAGTGACGGGTCATTTGGCGGTAGCGCGTGACTTCGAACGACGGACGTCACGAGAGCGACGCACGGTTCGGACATCGGATGACGGATGTCACGAGGTTGTTGTGTATGCGATAGTAAACCTTATGCCTGCACAAAACATGGTTCGGAACAATGCGCGCAAAAAGGGGCAAAGCCGGGGGTTTTGGGGGAAGGCCAAGGCCAAACCCCTTGGGGAGGCCGAGGCCGACCCTAGGGGTGGCCAAGGTTAAGGCCACCTTTCTCCTTTTGGTGAACTTCGGGCATGCCGACGGTTGGTGTTTTGATGGGCAACGACGAATTTGGATATTGTGTTGCAACGAGCATGTCGACATGAATCATACCCACGTGACGGACAAGGTACCAAAGTCACATATGAAGCGTACGAGACGGACAAAGCGCGAAAAAGGACCCTACGCGAAAAGTGGACCAACGGGGGTAGGGGGAAGCCAAGGCCAACCCCCCTTAGAGGCCGAGGTCGACCCCATGGCCTTGGGGGAGGCCGAGGCCGACCCCATGGGGTTGGCCAAGGCCTTTGTCCTTGACCCCATCGTCCCGATTGCGCCTTCGGTTGATGTTTTTGATGAAAAAGTGCTTGGATGATCTTGGCGTGACGGTCGTACTCTCGTGAGTTACGCTAACGCGAAATAAATTGTGCCTAAATTGCGCACGAAGCCCATGAAGCGAGAAGAAAAACACATGTCTTGGGCGTGCGCGCGTTGACTGGTTCGACGCACTGGAAATTAGACTGTTTACTATGTTGACGTGTCTACGCGAAGCGGGACCCCCAGCGGGCCATTGGACCTGACCAGAATAGGTTGGGAACATGTGTTATATAACTACCTATCTAGCATGATGACAAGTGATATTTCAAAATAAATTTCAAAAAGTGACACCAAATAAAAATCTTAGATGGTTGGTAAGTACCTATAATGATATGTCTAGTTTTTATAATATAACATCTATTGAAAAATGTAGTTAAAATAAATTCTAAAATCCAAGCTTAATATTATAATAACATCATATTGCTAACTTTGTCTTTGTAAACTCATCGTGTGTACCACGGAAATAAGTATTACATATAAAGAGAAGGGGAAAGTAGGGAATGACCCCCTCCACTTTACACGTTGTGCGTTTTGCCTCCCTCCACTTCAAATTTAAACACTAAGCCCCCCCCACAGTTTAAGAAAATGGGCACGGTTGACGGAAGCTGTTAAACTAAACAGCGCGTGGTCAACACATGCGCTGACTAAAGTTTTTTTTTTTAAATGACAATTTTGCCCCTTCTCCTGGCTCTTCAATTTCAATGTCTTCCTCTTCACCTTTTACCACGGCACCACCGGAACGGCGCCGGCGTCAAAGTAGCCTTCAACTACCACCGATTACCGCGCCGCCGTAACAGCCCCGGTAAACTCCTGCTCGCCCTGGCAGACTCCCCGCCGCAACAGCCCCGGCGTCAAAGTAGCCTTTAGTGACGGACGCCGGAGCTCCGGTCACCATCTCCACCACCACACACCCGAGTCCCCATATGTCCGCCGCAGACTCCTACTCGCCACCAATCGACCAACCACGCTACGGCCACCAAACGATTGGCCCACCCACGGCCAATGTCGAAGCAGTCCCTCCACCAGGCACCCACACACACTGCCGCACAACCACCATTCCTGTCGCATGCCGTGGGCCACCAATCGGCCATCCAAAACCATTCTGAATCCTAAACCCCAATTGATCATCAACATCAATCAGCACCCCGATCCATCCGCTCTGCCTCTAATTCCATCAGCTTGGCCGCACAACCAAACCCAATCTTCAAAACCCCAATAGATCATCAAACCCAATCACCTACACCGGCCACCCACGACTCCCAATCACCATCGCCGGTGACCATGACTCCCAAGCCCCGTCACCAGACACCCAACCGCCGCCAATCACAATCACAACCACAACTACGGGGAAGGGGAAATGCAGAGAATGGGATGGGGAAATGAATGAAGAACAGGTAGAAGAAGGGAACAGGTAGAAGAAGGGCACGGGTTTGGGCATGCTTCCCAAAAAATTGAAGGTTATATGAAAGGATAAAAAGGGTATTTTACAATATCTGTTACTGTCAATTAATTGTGCCCATTTTCTTAAACTGTGGGGGGGCTTAGTGTTTAAATTTGAAGTGGAGGGGGGCAAAACGCACAACGTGTAAAGTGGAGGAGGTCATTCCCTACTTTCCCCTAAAGAGAATGACCCTTTTGATGTAACTCCTTTTTTTATGTTATATAACTAACTACCTATTTAGAATAGTGACACATGGTATTACGATAAAAATTTAAAAAAATCAAATCATATAAAGAGACCATTTCCCCTTGATGCTGCATATTAATCAAGAAAATAGTAAAAACATACAAAATGACCTATATTTATCCAAAAGTTGAAGTGTACAAGTGACTAAAATCTTGGAGAGACGGGAAGGGTCCTATTGTACCTCCATTTCCTCGATTCACAAATCTGATTACAAAATGGGGCCACCATAATGCACACTAAGTGTGCCCCTTTGGGTTTCAGAGATTACGTTAGTAGTTCAACTTATTTTTTGTCAAGTTGCTATATAAATAGGTACATATAAACATTAGAACAAGAAATAGTCAGGGTGCTAAAATATCGAGAATCATTTGCTAAGAATATCTGAAACAATTTAGAAGATGAAAGCAATACCCTAAAAGAATGAATTAATGGAAAATGAATCAATGGCATAGAATGGTACCATTAGAGCTACCGAATGAACAAAATCCTTCGTACACTTGTTGCATTACTTTAATTTACCAATGACACAAGAGTGGTGTTCTAGGCTGATAGTAGAATTCATTTGCTATCCCTATCAAACCATCCTCTAAATAACACTAGATAACTTCAGTTACCTATGCAGAGAATCTCTTCCTTTTTTATTTCCAAAGTACGCATTCTCCGATTTTCGTCTTGGCATATCATCAAACATGTAGAGGGTAGGTGCACAAGGACAGGTATGAGCCACTTAACGTGAGGAATTCAAGAATAGAAAAGTAAAGGACACAATCAGATCGAGGAATTGAAGCACATAGGAGTGGAAGAGCTAAAAAAATTGAAAGACATACAAAGATTAGTGCATGGAAATAGAGGAAGAGGACACTCTTTGATTATGAGTTTCGTAAGCACCAACAACACCATCCAGATTAGTGATCCAACAGTGCGAAAAGTAAATCAATACTCTTGCACCTACTGACATTCATCTCTGTATTTCAGCGTGCCATATGACGTCTGTCTTCCTCTCCTTGTTTCTATCTCGCATAGAGTAATCTGGAGATGAAAGTTATTTGACAAGGAAAAACTGCCGGACAGTTTTGATCGGAACTTTGTACACTTAGAGAGAGAAACGAGGGACAGAGACAGAAAGAAGAATCTGTGTATTAAAGGACTTTTAGCGATGAAATTATTCCATCGCTAAAAGCCCGTCTGTAAAAATATTTCCTTAACATTTTAAAATTGAGGCTTGAAAGGGAAAGGGTAGACAACTTTCTGGGATTGTGGCTCCCTGAGAAGGAAAAACTACTAAGAAGTGTTTAAAACTTGGTTACAGCCCGTTGGAGTATAAGCATTATACGGGTAATGCAAATTTGTACTTCTGTTTGAAGCTGAGTTCTTAGCTTGTAAAGTTAGGCGTTAGCCATGAGTCCCGTCGTTTATATCCACAATTTGGCTTAACAGGTCGTTAACACCTAATGGGTTCGATGCGAGTACCCATTCATTACAACATTGAATTATATAAACCCATTACTGGGGTTTGGCTACCTTTTTAATACAGTTTTTGAAGAATTTGAGAATTCTCTTGGATGATTTTATTGAACTGGAAAGTATTGTATTTATCGTACAAGATATTAATGCTAATTGTTAAACTTAGGGATCCTACCTAAATTAGATAATTTGACTTACCTGAAATAGCATATGTTGACTTTATACATGATAACATAATATTCGATTTTCCATGAATCGTGGACTAGAATATATGGTCCATGATTCATGGAGTTTGTTTGTCCTCCATTACTCCCCTTCAACTTGGTGCATGAAGAATGGAAATGCCAACTTGCGAATTAGTCATGAAAACGATCTCGACTGAGTGCTTTAGTGAAGATATCTGCCAATTGCATCAGAGAAGAAATGGATATGGGAATAAACACTCCAAGGAATAAGGCTTTTAGCGACGGAACAAATTCCGTAGCTAAAGGCTCTTTCAGCGACGGAACTTCCGTCGGTAAAAACCTTGTCCGAAAAATTATTTTACCGACGGATTATTCTGTCGGTAAAAACATTGCCGACGGACTTTTATTGACAGGCTTGTAACGACGGTGCAAACCGTCGCTAAATATTTTTAGAGAATTTATAATTTTTTAAAAAAATTTAAGCAACGGAATAATATCGTCGCTAAAAATATACGTCTGCTAAAATGTTAAGGAAACATTTTTACCGACGGACTTTTAGCGATGGAATAATTCCATCGCTAAAAAGGCCTTTAATACACACAGATTCCTCTTTCTCTCTCCCTGTGTCTTTCTCTATCCCTCGTTTCTCTCTCTATCGCCGTTTCCACCCGCCGGCATTCTCACCTCCGGTGATCCCCCCTCACGGCGACGTTCCTCCCCACCACCATGCCGGCGAAAGACCCCCGCCTCCGTCCCTCCCCACCAGCCCCCCAAGCCGATGACAGGCCCCCGCCACCCACCACATCGTCCTTCCCTCTCCCCTCATATCTGCCATCCCCATAGCAACCTCACCACCCCGCAGCTACCCCACTACTGCCACAACCACCCCACAATCGTGCCCCTAGTCCACAGCCACCTCACAGTCGCACCACCATCGCCATAGTTCCTCCCCCTCCGCCGCACCACCACCCTCTACCGCCTTTCGCAGGCCACTGCCGCTGCCTTCTGTGCGCCACTGTCGTCATCCGCCTCGCACCACCACTACCCGAACTCACTTTTTTTCCCGGTTAGAAATTATTTATCGTATTGAATCTGTTTTAATATGCTAGAAATTATAGTATGCTAGAAATTATTTATCGTACTGAGTCTATTGTTATAATGTAATTGTATTTAATCTGTTGTAATGTAATTGCATTTGATTTGTTGTAATGTAATTTAATTTAATTTGTTGTAATGTAATTGTATTTAATTTGTTGTAATGTAATTGTAATAATTAAACCCTAATTATCCCTAATTTGTTCCCAAGTAACCCTAATTGAACCAAATTAACCATAATAAAATCCTAATTATCCCTAATCTAACCAATTAATAGTAATTAACCCCGCGTAACCCTAATTGAACGAATTAACCCCAATTATATCCGATTAACCCTAACTGAACCAATTAATTGTAATTAACCATGATTCAACCTAATTGAACCAATTTGCCCTAATTAATCCCGATTTACCCTAATTGAACCAATAAACCCTAATTAGCGCTGATTAATCTTAATTGAACCAATTAACCGTAATTAGCCCCCGATTAAACCTCTTTGAACCAGTTAACCTTAAACCCTAAACCCTAATTAAAGCATAATTAGCCCGGATGAACCCTAACTATCCTTAATTTGTTCCCAATTAACCCTAATCAAACCGTAATTATCCCTAATCTAACCAATTAATAGTAATTAACCCCAAGTAACCCTAATTGAACGAATTAACCCCAATTGAACCTGATTAACCCTAACTGAACCAATTAATTATAATGAACCCCGATTTAACCTAATTGAACCAATTAGCCCAAATTAATCCCAATTTACCCTAATTGAACCAATAAACCCTAATTAGCCCTGATTAATCCTAATTGAACCAATTAACCGTAGCTAGCCCCGATTAAACCTATTTGAACCAGTTAACCTTAAACCCTAAACCCTAATTAAAGCATAATTAGCCTGGATAAACCCTAATTATCCTAATCAAGCTTAATTAATCTAAGTACATCCAAATTACTAGAATTACATCCGAATTAGCCCAATAAAACCTAAGTACATCCATCATTTGTTAGTCTTTGATGATTTTAGGTTGTTAGTTATGCATTTGAAAATCGAGACTATTAATTGATGATTTTAGGTTGTTAATTGATGATTTTAGATTGTTAATTGTGCATTGAGCATTTGAGACATTGAGATTCTTGACGGAGGATAGGACCCAATTGGATTGAATGGGTGATTTTTATTAATTTTTATTGCATTGAGCAGTTGACAATTGAGAATTGAGATTGTTGACAGAGGATGTGACCCAACTGGATTTATAGTGTGATTTTAATTAATTTTTATTGCATTGAGCATTTGAGAATTGAGATTGTTGACGGAGGATGGGACCCAATTGGATTGAGATACTTGTTAAGTAGCACGAACATGGACACCGCGTCTGATCGATGTCGACACCGAAGTGTCATATTTTGGCTTTATACTTCTGGACACTTCCTTAACTGGTGTCCAACACGTCTTCAATGGGTGTCTGACACTGTATCCGACAATTAAAAAGTAAATCAATGTCTTCGGACACCGCTGAGATGTGTCGGACAAATTTTCGGAGGTGTCTGACACGTGTCCGAATGTGTCAATGAGGTGTCGAGGTGTCGGTAGGTCACAGACACCACGTCCGATCGACACCGACACCGAAATGTCACATTTTGGCTTTATACTTGTGGACACTTCTTCAATGGGTGTCCGCACCTCTTCAATGAGTGTCGGACACGGTGTCAGACAATTAAAAAATAAATCAATGTCTTCGGACACAGCTGAGATGTGTCAGACACATTTTTGGAGGTGTCCGACATGTGTTCGGATGTGTCGATAAGGTGTCGAGGTGTCGGTAAGTCACGGACACCGCGTCCTATCGACACCGACACCGAAATGTCACATTTTGGCTTTATACTTGTGGACACCTGTTCAATGGGTGTCCGACACCTCTTCAAGGGGTGATGGACGCGACGTTCAGCATTTAAAAAATAAATCAATGTCTTCAGACATGTCTGGAGGTGTCGGACACCATACCGACACCCTATATGAGGTATTGGGAATGACTGTGCATTGAGAATTTAGATTGTTGAAGGATGATGGGACCCAATTGGATTCAGATATCTGTGAATTAGTTGAATGGTTGGTTGTTGAATTTAGGTTAATTAGGTTAACAATTTTTTTCCCTGGCTTGTTACAACAATACAACTCAATCATTTTCAGTTTGAGAATCATCATCATCTTCATCACTTTCCTCGTCGTCCTCTTCTTCGTGGGACTCGTCGTCCTCTTCATCAGTAGACTCGGTCACATCATCTCCAACACTTTTCACGTCTTCTGCGTCATCATCTACGACTTCTTCTCCTACATGAAGTGTTGTTGGAAGAGGAAGATCGTCCTCCTCGTTGTTGACCTCAACAGGGAACAAGACAGGTGGTTGGTCGGCTTGAAAGGAGTCTAGCTCACTGTCATATGTCACGGGCAATTTCTTGGACTTAATAATTGTATACCAATGAGATTTGGGATTAGCGACGTCCTCCGCGTAAAAGACTTGTACAGCTTGACTAGCAAACACAAAGGGCTCGTCTGATGCAAGTCTTGACTTGACATTGACATCTACAATCCCTTGAGAGCTAACACGGATTCCTCTACTGCATGTGACATCGAACCACGTACACTTGAACATTACCAGGCAGTTTTGGGAACCCAAATATGTTAGCTCAACAATCTCATCTAGCTCTCCGAAAAAGTCCATACAATACTCCAATGTTTTGGGTTTGTTTTGTTCGGTCATCATCTTTTACGTTAAACCTAAACCCGTTGATGATATAGCCTCCGTAACAGGATGTTTGTTTGTTAGGGCCTTCAGCTAGTAATTTCAAGCAGGAGGCCACTGGTCTATCCATTGACTGAACCTATTGTAGATGACGGTAAAAATTAAGGATAAATCAGTATACTAATTGGCCACAGAACTGTATATAACACATAATATAATGATAACAATCTTACACACCTTTTGAACCACTGTACAAATTGTGATTTTCGATGAGATTCAAGTCATGCGGGATTAGTGATTAAAGATTCCGCATCGAACTCACTGCAAACCAATATATATATATATAGTTTACTCGCTTAACACACACTTTTAATTATGTACAGCAATGTAAGTGAATTAAGACTTTAACTTACTCAACGAATGCCAAAACTTCATCGCAATTTAGAAGGGCATATATTGTTGCAGCACTGTACTCTTCATCCGTTAGCCATCGAGTATACGTTCGGCCGAACGAACTACCTAACTGCTTGAATATTGACAATTGCCCTTCCAAATTTGTGCCGTATCTGGGGTCATTTCGGCCTAGTTGATTTAACCTTGTACCAACATCAGCCCAAAATATTGACTACAAAAGTTTACAAGTTCTTCCATTACGTAAGCCTCCGCAATTGAGCCCTCAACCCGAGCCTTATTGCGGACTTTTTTCTTTAAATGGAACATGAACCTAGAAGTTTAGCGAATCGAGTTAGGTGGAATATCAATGATAACATGTGTCGCATTAAGTGTAAACGAACAACTGTAACAATTTAAAGATTACCTCTCGAAGGGATACATCCACCGATATTGCACGGGTCCACCCATCTTAGCTTCATATGCCAAGTGAACAGGCAGATGCTCCATTGAATCAAAGAACGAAGGTGGGAAGATTTTCTCCAGCTTGCAAATCGTCACCACAATGTTCTTCTCAAGCACTTCCATGTTACTCACCTAGATCGTAGAAGAACATATATCTCGAAAGAAATGAGATAATTCAGTCAAAGTCTCGCAAACAACCCATGGCAACAGTCCCCGGAAGGCAATAGGAATGAATCTCTCCATGAATACGTGGCAGTCGTGACTCTTCATCCCTTGGAACTTGCATTCCGATACATTGCAACAACGAGATATGTTGGACGCAAACCCATCCGGAAGCTTCAAATTCTTAACCCACTGACAGACCTTCTCCACTTGTTTCTTGTCTAGACAGTAAGGTGCTTTCGGAAGTATCGTCCTCCCACTGACTGTCTGAGGATGCAATTCACGGCGTACACCCAACTGTTGTAGATCCTTTCTCGCTTTAAGGTGATCTTTCGATTTGCCCTTGACATTCATCACTGTGTTGAACACATTATCAAAAATATTCTTCTCAATATGCATCACATCCATGTTGTTTCGGATAACGAGCGTCCTCCAGTAGGCTAACTCCCAGAAGATACAAAATTTTCTCCAGTTGTGCTCTTTCCCGTACCCTGGAATCTTCTGATCTGGCACACCCTTGCCGTGTGGTATGTCAGTATCAAGTGCCTCCAGGTGTGAGAGCACTTCTTCACCAGATGGGTAGTCCAGTGTGACAACCTCACGCTCGATTGTCCCGTCAAATTTATCCTTCTGCCTACGAAACTGATGGCCCGGTGGCAAAAGCTTACGGTGACATCCGAACCACGAGGGCTTTCCACCGTGCTTTAACGTATGACCGGGGTTCACGCCCATACAAGCAGGGCATGCTAGCTTCCCATGTGTGCTCCAGCCACACGTCATTCCCAATGCAGGGAAATCATGTATAGTCCACATCAAAGCAGCCCTCTTCTGAAAATTCTGTTTAAGGGATGCATCATATGTTTCGACTCCATGATTCCATAACTGTTTTAACTCATCAATCAACGACCTTAAATACACATCTATGTCCTTGCCGGGACTTTTCGGCCCCGGAATAAGCAACGACAAGAACATGTACGGCTTCTTCATGCACATGCCTGGTGGAAGGTTGTACGGAACAATAATAACAGGCCAACAGGAGTAAGGCATGGTAGACTGACTGAAAGGGTTGAACCCATCGGTTGCCAGACCAAGTCTAACATTTCGAACTTCCTGAGCAAAGACTGGATGCCTGCAGTCAAACTCCTTCCACGCCTCTCCATCAGCTGGGTGTGTCAGCACATCAGCATCGTTGCTACGAGTCTCACGGTGAGCCCTCATATGTTCAGTCGTATTGGAGGAGTAGTACATTCTCTGAAGCCGTGGTGTGACCGGAAAATATCGCAATATCTTCCATGCAATGTTTTTCTTCTTCCCTTTGTCCGGTTTGTACCTCGAATGATCACATACTGGACACCGTGACAAATCCTTATTCTCTTTCCAGAATAATACACAATCATTATTGCACGCATCTATCCGCTCATAGCTCAACCCAAGTTTCCTCATCATCTTCTTCGCGTCATAGTACGACGGCGGTAGCTTTTCACTTTCGGGCAGAATTTCTTTGATTAAGGTAACAAACTCATTAAAACCTTTCTCACTCAGCCCGTGGTCTGATTTCAACTGTAATAACCTACTAACCGCAGACAGCCGTGTGTGTTTTGGAGCTCCATCCCACAACGGCTCTTCCGCAGCTCTCAACAACTCATAAAACTGATGAGCCCCCTCGTTCGGTGGTTGTGGACTGTCGTCACCACCTTCGTAACGCCAGTCAACATTAGCATGCCCAGCATCCATAATCATATCTCAGTAATCATACCGTGCCTCCTCCCTAACTTCAGTTTGACTAGCCGGGTTGGACGACAATACTATCGTTTCCCCGTGCTGCGTCCACCTTGTGTATCCACCCATAAAACCGTACCGACGAAGATGCCATTTTACTTCAATTCTTTTTCTCCAATGCAACAACTCACATCTACCGCACGGACACCTTATCTTATCAAAGTCAACATGTGCAGGATGCGCGTAAGCAAAGTCGAGAAATTCGTCAACGCGATCCTCAAAATCGTCAGCATTCTTCCTTTTCATCCAACTTCGATTGACCAACATGATGACTGAATTATCATACTGTATACCACCTTCAATTATGACCAATCATTAGGCAGGGTCGATGTAAATATGAATGCATGAATGTGACAACATGTCTATGTATTTCCCCTCCATTCTCTAATAGGTAGTGGTCCTATCCCATTCAGAAAAGCACATGTTTATAAAACAGTGAATAACTCATGCTTAGTCCTATGTCTGCGAAAAATTCGGCAGCACCTCCCCGCATTTCTCCAAGTACACGACATTGATTAGGTGTTCTAACATTCATCTAACCTTGCCTTGTAAGGTTTGACGGATGTTCGAACACCAGATCTGTATGCACCCGGAGAAACACGTGAGAACGTGTACCAAATATCCACGACATAGAACACAGAGCATGAGTTGAAACACTGTTTTATAAACACGTAACTTTTCCAAATTGTCCAAACTAGACATCCAAAGGCTCATTACAA
The DNA here is from genome assembly GCA_033070095.1 of Escallonia herrerae. Lineage (NCBI taxonomy): Eukaryota > Viridiplantae > Streptophyta > Magnoliopsida > Escalloniales > Escalloniaceae > Escallonia > Escallonia herrerae. Next base: position 161,637 of record JAVXUP010000989.1, on the reverse strand, counting down.
AGCATTGCTTTGTAATGAATACCTTTGAATGAGAACTAAGGATTTTTATGCATGCATGCGTTCAGAAATTGATAATATATGCAAGAATCTTTCTGAAATATCAAAATTGCAGAAATATCGTTGCATATGTTACCAATTCCAGTTTAAATAGAATTCGTTGGCAACGAGTTGAACCATCTCGTTGCCAATGGACTTCGCAAAACAACACCGAATATAAAGAATGCAGGTTTTATAAGAAACGAGTAATTGAACAATCTCTAGGCTAATTACTGTTAATGAGGATTACCTTTGGCTAATTATAGCTAATTAGGGTTGATTAGGAGTAATTAAGGTTATTTTGAGCTAATAGCCGGGTTTTATTGTGCGGAGTCGTGTTGATTAGTCCTAATTAAGGCTAATTAGGCATTAATTGGGTTATGTTAGGGCTAATTAGTGTTAATGAGGACTACCTTGGACTAATTATAGCTAATTAGGGTTATTTTGAGCTAATTAGGGTTTAATTGTGCGGAGTAGTGTTGATTAGTCCTAATTAGGGCTAATTAGGCTTAATTGGGTTATTAGGCTTAATTACGACTACTTATGTGATGCCCCAAACCTAGGTTTACGAGGTTATTATTACTTAGCGACATTTATGATAAGTAAGACGAAATTAGACTGTTAGTGAAGACCTTACGAGCAGGTATAAATTTGATCTTTAGCGTTAATTATTGTGAGCAATATTAATTGTTGCATCTAACAACATATTTTAATAATATGATAAGCTATAAATGATAAAGTTTTGTACAATAGAAAAATTCATGGAAGTGAGTGGTTTGCAATTTATAACTGACGAAATTGTGCCGCTATAACTTTATATGGTCTCGCATTAAATAATTATACATATTAAAGAGCAGAAAAGAAAAAGGGAAACAACAATAAAATAAATAAAAATAATTGATAATGCATAAAGAGAATATGAGAGGGTGTGAACAAAAAAAATAGAAGAAGAAAAGAAAAAAGAAAAGGGAGAGAAGAGGTGAGCAGGCCGCAGGCCCTAATCGGGCAGCGCCGGTCCCATTTCTAGCGTCCCACTGTCGGGCACGCTCCACCGCAGGTGATAAACTCCGGTCATGCTTGTGCCGAACCCCATCGCACCACCTCTGCAACCACCGTACTATAGGCCAAGGCGCCGCTGCCATCGCCGTATGAGAGTCATCATCGGTCTTCACTACTGCGATGGCCTTGGACCCAACCGCTACCATCCATGCCTTAGGCCACCGGCGATCAACTCCGACCGGCGTCTCCACCAAATTCACCACCCAAGGCCTCCATCAATCACCGCCACAGATTTGGACAACCTCTACGCTGCCGAAACCATCGCGTCGCTGCTAATCGCATGGCACTCATCTCCGATCAATCACCCTTCTTCCTCATTTTCTTTTGGGCTACACCTTCACCGCCGTGACCCTATGCCGTCAACCTCCATTGTCGACACGTCCAATAAATCCCAACACCACCATCTAATGCCTATGTGAGCAGCCAACGGCACCAATCATCGCAAACGGCACTGCCCGTTACCTCCTTTCACTGAACCACCCTGCCACCTAAGCAGGTTCACCGTTAAAGGGACATTACAGTTCAGCCACAACAACCGCCGATTTTCGTCGCCGCTGGGATCTATGATCATGGCATAAAATTGGTTTTGTAGAATTGTTTATGAAATGGGGTTGGGTGATGTTGTGATTTTGGTTTGGTGGGCAGTGGTGGCCTAACGACGGTGCTTACATTGATTGTATTTAGGTTATATTTGTGCAATGGTGGGCGTACAACATCGTGTTTAGGGAGTTGTTTTGATTTTGGCGAGATGTGGAGCGGAGGTATCACGAAGGTGCTTGAGATGGATGAAACGGTATCATGGCGATGCTCGCAGTGTTTGGAGTGCGCTAAATTATGATGGTGTCTGTGTGTGTATGTGTTGTGATAGAGGGTGTGTGACTGTGTTTTCTGAGAGTGTGTGTTTATGTAAACCAAGTGTGTATTTATCTTGGTTAAAGTTACAAGGAGTGAGTGAAATGGGTGTACAGATGGGTATGGAGCGTCTGTGTCCATTATGTGTGACTTGTAACTGTAGCAGTGTGTGAATATGCAATCGGTGGTATGGAAAATGAACGGAGTTCGGTGGTAGGACTTCGATATTGTTATGGTTAAAATGGTGGTTAAATTTTGGTGCTTTTGGTGGCTGGACTGGAGTAACTGTGGTCGTGTATATGGCGACGGTCGATAGAATTTAGGATTTGTTTTGATTGATGAGGCAATCTGTCAGTTCAATTATAGATGGGTGTGGCGTTTGTATTGGGATAGAGTAGTTGTCGGTGGACTGGGTATGACTGTGGGGTTTTGGTATCTGGATAATTGTGTGTGTGCACCGGTGGGTGTATGTTGCGTGTGTTTGGACAGATGTGTATATGGTGTAGGTGTATCGTATGCTTGCGAAGGTGTACCCTATGCGTGTATGTATTTTTGGACAGGGAATCACATAGGCTATGAGCTATGAGAATATATAAAAGGGAATTGTTAGCGTTAGCCCTAGCGATTAACTGAGTACTATTTAGCGAGAGGTTACTTGGTGGTTATTAAAACGGGTAAATTAATGGATGTTCGGCAACGGCGATTAAATGCCGAGAATGACAGGGTGAACTGGGCATAATATTGGACGGGCATGTAAAGGTCGTGCAGTTGACTGAGGCATCGAATCTGCTTGAAGACAGGTTCAAGGAGAATGTTGTGCCATGATTGACGATCCTTTGGGTTATAGTAAAGCTGGGAACATGAAGATAGAAAAGAATGGCGTTGATGGTTCTCCGGAGATTTTTATGTGGGCAAATGCATAGTGTCAAGTAAGTGACCCTTTGATTCAATTAGTGTTTTTATATACAACGTATATGTTTATCTACTGTTAAAAATGTAGTGTTTTTCAGCATTGGTCGTTTTAAGTACGTTTAACTGCTCTGGCTTAAATTACCAAAAAGGTTTTAGTGTTTTATTCTCGTCAAAGAAAAATCGGACCAGCATGTAAATGATGTTTTGCCTAGAAACTGAAATGGAACTCGGATTTGAAATATTTTGTATTGATGTTATTATGAATATTGAACATGTTGATGATTATTGAAAGGATGTGAGGATGGTTGAGAATCAATTGATGAGTGATTTTATTCACGATGAACCCAAAGGGGGTTTTTGGTTTACTCGATTGTTGTGCCCTATATCCACAGGGGAAAGTTGGATTTCGGGCCCTAGTTAACGGCGCTTGTACGTTGATGCACAGTACTGTGGCTGGTGGTGCGCCCTTGCGTCCACATGATTATTTTATCCCGAGTGTAGGAGGGATTTCGGGCCCTAGTCAGGGGGGCTCTTACGCTGACCGCAACATATTGTTTGAGCTAATGTTGGAATCGAACTGGTTGTTATGAGTTTTGCGTTAATCATTTTGTACTTCAGTTTTTTTGTTTCATGTACTCTGTTTTGTTTTACCCGATGATTATCAATTCTATAATTTTTAGATATCTTAATGACGCTACAATATGAAGTAAGTTATTTTCTGACATGCTGTGGTCCACCTAGTTGAATCATTGGTTACTTATTGAGCATGTTGAAGCTCATCCCTTACTTATCATTTCAGGTTTGAAAGTAAGGTGATAGTGAGGAGCATAGGAAGGGAGACTTTGGCGCGAAGCTTCAGACACTGCTTTGAATGAGCTGCTAAATATTTAGATTGTTGGTTTAGCCTTAGTTGTTGACAGATCGGAGTTATGAAGAGTTTTAGCATAAGTGTTGTATTCAAATGAAAATATGAAAATGTAATTAAGGTTTGTAGAAGTTTTAATTTCCGTTGCAGATTATAGTTGTTTTAGCGAGTAAGGCCTAGCAGAGCCCTCGGTTGGAGTCTATTGGGTCTGTGGCCGGTCACAGATCTAACTCGCGGGCCTACCCGTGGGTTCGGGTCGTGACAACTTAGGCACGTAATCAGAGTTTAGTTACGTGTTAGGGTTTAGGATTTAATTAATCTAATCACGGGTCTACAAGATATGACTAATTAGGGCTAATTATGGTTTAATTTGGACTGATTGGTGTTAATTAGGATCAATTTGGAGTAATAATAGTTGATTTAATTTTCATTGGGTTCTTAGGGTAAATTAAAACTAATTAGGCTTGTTAGAGCTAATTAGGGTTAATTGGGTTCGTTAGGGTTAATCGAAACTAATTAGGGCTGATTATAGCCAATGCTGGAGCCACGATGAGATTCTAAGGGGTGCTAAAAATGACGCGTTAACCTAATTAACCTAAATTCAACAACCAACCATTCAAATAATTCACAGATATTTCAATCCAATTGGGCCACATCCTCCGTTAACAATCTCAATTAAAAAATTCTCAATGCACAGTCAACATCTCAATTCCCAATACCTCATATAGGGTGTCGGTATGGTGTCCGACATCTCCGGAGACGTCTGAAGACATTGATTTATTTTTTAAATGCCGGACGCCATGTCCATCACCCCTTGAAGAGGTGTCCACAAGTATAAAGCCAAATTGTGACATTTCGGTGTCGGTGTCGATCGGACGCGGTGTCCGTGACATACCGACACCTCGACACCTCATCGACACATCCAGAAACGTGTCGAACACCTCCGAAAATGTGTCAAACACCTCCAGACACGTGTTCGACACCTACCAACACGTACCGACACCTCCGGACACGTCCAAAGTCATTGATTTATTTTTTAAATGCCAAACAACTTGTCTGTCACCCCTTCAAGAGGTGTCCACACATATAAAGCAAAAATGTAACATTTTTCGGTGTCGGTGTCGATCAGACGAGGTGTCCGTGACCTACCGACACCTCGACACCTCATCGACACATCCGGATACGTGTCAAACATCTCCGGACACGTGTCCGACACCTCATATAGGGTGTTCGAAGATATTGATTTATTTTTTTATTGCCGGACAGTCGAACACGGTGCCGGACACCCATTGAAGAGCTGCCGGACACCCATTGAAGAGGTGTCCACAAGTATAAAGCTAAAATATGTTGTTTCGGTGTCAGCGTCGATCGGACGCAATGTCCGTGTCTGTGCTACCTAATAGGGATCTCAATCTAATTAGGTCCCATCCTCCGTCAACAATCTCAATTCTCAAATGCCGAATGCAATAAGAATTAATAAAAATTACACATTCAATCCAATTGGGTCCCATCCTCCGTCAACAATCTCAATTCTCAATTCTCAAATGCTCAATGCAATAAAAATCACACTTTTAATCCAATTGGGTCCCATCCTCCGTCAACAATCTCAATATCTCAAATGCTCAATGCACAATTAACAATCTAAAATCATCAATTAACAACCTAAAATCATCAATTAATAATCTCATTTACTTCAAATGCACAGTTAATAATCTAAAATCATCAATTAACAACCTAAAATCATCTATCGATTGGATTAGGGCATTCAATTTAGGGTTCAATTAGGGGTTCAAATAGTTTAATTTAGGGTTTGGTTCAATTAGGTGTTCAAGTAGTTTAATTAGGGTTCGATTACATCAATTTAGGGTTCAATTATAGTTCAATTTAGTGGTCAGTTGAATTGGGGCATTCAATTAGGGGGTTCAATAAGTTTAATTCAGGGTTCGGTTGGATTAGGGCATTCAATTTAAGATTCAATTAGGGATTCAATTAGTTTAATTTAGGGTTCAATTATATTATGGCATTCAATTTAGGGTTTATTTAGGATTCAATTACTTTAATTTAGGGTTCAATTAGGGGGTTCCATTAGTTCAATTTAGGGTTCGGTTGAATTGGGGCATTCAATTTAGGGTTCAATTAGTTCAATTTAGGGTTTGATTGGATTAAGGCATTTAATTAGGGGTTCAATTTAGGGTTCGACCCCGGATTAGGGGGTTCAATTTAGGGTTCAATTACTTCAATGTAGGGTTCAATTAGTTCAATTTAGGAGACGGTTGAATTGGGACATTCAATTTAGGATTCAATTAGGGGGTTCAATAAGTTCAATTTAGGGTTCGGTCAGATTAGGGCATTCAATTTAGGATTCAATTAGGGGTTCAATTTAGGGTTCGGTTGGACTAGGGCATTCAATTTAGGATTCAATTGGAGGTTCAATTTAGGATTCGGTTTGGATTAGGGCATTCAAGTTAGGGTTCAATTAGTTTAATTTAGGGTTCGATTCGATTAGGGCATTCAATTTAGGGTTTAATTATGGTTCAATTAGGCCAAATACTTCATAATCAACAAATTTAAAAGACAAAATAATGGTCAACGTCCAAATTAACAACATCAGATTATACATGGTAGAGAAGACAAATTCGAATATGGCCAAATACTTGAAAATCAACTTTGAAAAATAAACAACAAGATTAATTTAGGGCAATTGACATACAGATCTCGAGGTGGGTACGATGACGGCAGCGTTGGTGGTGCGTTGGCAGTGGTGGGCTTCGTCGCGCGACGTAAGTGGAGGGCTTTGTGGCACGGCGGTAGTGGAAGGCTTGGTGGCGCGGCGTCGGGTGGGGGATAGGGGTGTCGCCGGAGGTGGGTTGCGGTAGAGAGGGGTCGCCGGAGGTGGGTCGCCGTAGAGAGGGGTCGCCGGAGATGGGTCACTGTAGAGAGGGGTCGCCGGAGGTGGGTCGCCGTAGAGAGGGGTTGCCAGAGGTCGGTCGCCGTAGAGAGGGGTGAGAGAACAATTTCGGAGAGAGAAACGGGGCAAGATAAACAAACCCGATGTGGGTTTATATCGAGGATCTTTAGCGACGGAATAATACCGTCGCTAATAATCCACCGGTGAAGGTCTGACTTTTACCGACAAATTTTTTAGCGACAGTTTTATTCCGTTGTTTAAATAATTTAAAAAATCTTCTGAAAATAGTAATTTTCTAAAAATATTTTGGCGACGATTAATCCGTTGCTAAAAGTCCACCGTTAAAAGTCCGTCTGCAAATACTTTTACCGACAGTGGCTTCCGTCGGTAATTGTATTAAACAACGAATTTTTAACGACGGGATATTCCGTCGCTTAAAGGCCTTTTTAGCGACGGAATACCTTCCGTCGCTAAAAATCCATCGCAAAATACATATTTTCTTGTGGTGTTTAGTCTACATGATGTTGAAGCTTGGAAGAGTTTTACTACATCCTGCTCGAACTTGGTCCCTTTTATTTCTCCTCTCCCCTGGACTTAGATTCTCCATCCATCTTCCATCATGTAATCAGAATCAACCCCCACAATATCTTGTATACAGAAGGAATAAAAAGGAGAATCGGTAGAAAGGGAGAGGATTAGAGGAAGGAGGTTGAGATATATTGCCGAGAGAAAGCAGAACTACGGAGAGGAGGAAGCTGCAGCCCATTTCAACCAAACAGCAACGTTTCTGGGTGCACCACAGGCAATGCACCTGTGGTGACACACAGATTCAACCCTTTGTTCAGTACCTGTTCCACGATATATCATTTCCATTTGAATGATGGGCTTCCAAAAACTCTGTTATATATGCAGATGTGAGGACGTTATTGAGATGAATTGAGTGATATACTGAAGACCAGGATTTCTTGGAGTGTGGTGGGGAGGAAGAACACGGAGAGAGAGAGTGAGAGAGAGAGAGAGAGAGAGAGAGAGAGAGAGATAGAGAGAGAAACAAACTGTTGCTGATTATCTTCTCTTCCAAAATTTCAGGGACGTGCTTAATGTCCGTTACCTTTCTCCAGCCAGCCCGATCACGTGCGAGGAGCATGGCCTTGACGTTGCACCAATGATGTGCTACCACGTGGAGGGGTAGCAGCTTGACGCTGCTCCTTAGTGTGCAGCAAATTTTTTTCCAACTTGAAGGCTACGTAAAACTCCAAAAATGGTGGAACACGGCAATGCGTGATAGTTTGATAGTACTAAATAGTGGTATTTGAACTAAATTTTTGAATAAATTCCAAACTTTAGAAAAAAAAAAAGATACACATCTTGCAAGGTAATTGTTCAGGATTTTAATGTTTTCTTGTGTTATTTTTTCGATAAAATCTGTTAATATCAAGCGTTATTAATTTGAACAGGTAAATATGTTAGATTAACTGGTGTGTTACGCCAACTATCAAATTGTAATCTTATTATATATATTATTATACATACTACTAGAGAAGTACAGACGCTGTATATGAGAGTTTCAAACGTGTTCCACACTAAAGCCACGTTTGGTTCCTGACTATTCTACTGTATTTTACTTTTTATTTATCCCAATGTTTTTCAATAACTCTTTGTAGATAGAGTAGAATCCATTTTGACATATGCTTCATATATTTGCTGAAATAAAATATTTTGTAAATCTAGTTTTTCAACTGTTTGAAATGGTAATATAATAATCAAGTTAATAAGTGCTTTAATATCTTCAAAAGAACAAAAAAAGCTGACAAATGTATTTTCATTTTTGTGCAAGCTGCATGGTGTTTTTTTTTTTGTTAATGCAAGCTGTTGTTTGACCATGATATGTGTTCTTACACCTAGCAACAAGTACATAGGCATTTGTGACGAATAAACTATGTATTACATATAACAAAAGGTAACGATCCCTTCGATACTCTAGCAGTTTAAAACTTACAAATTATAAAAGTCTAACAAAAGGTAACGATACCTTTGATTCTCTAGTCAGGTGTCAACAGGGTTAATTATTATTAATAAAAGAGTAACAAAAGGTACCCTTTGATTCTCTAGTATAACACTTGGAAATAATAAAAGAGTAACAAAAGGTAATGAATGATCCGTTTGATACTCTAGTCAGGTGCCACTAGGGTTAATTTTATTAATAAAAGAATAACTGAACTCGCGCTGTGAGGATTGTGGGTAGTATAATGCATGGTTGTAGAGTTATTAAAAATTTTAGAGCATATTGACGAGGCAGAACATTTACGCTCAATAGACATCGCTCGAGCTTCGGTTACCTAAGCTCGAGCTTCCGTTACCTGGACCCTCCATGGCGGGAACTTGGACATCATTCATGGGAGCTATTTAAGAATCGGTGAAGTCTTTGTGCTTTTGGTCCGAATCTTAAAAGGGTCCACAATTGTAGTATTGAGTACAAGTCACTTTACAAGCCCTAAAAACCAAGCTGGGAATAGCTGTTTGGTCAAATTAAGATGTAACCAGGGGTTGGAAACAAAGCACGTGAGAAAGTTTATATCATGGTACTCACACAAAATATGGACGTCTCATGCCCCTCGCGATACATCATCGCAACACATGTCAAGATGATGTGTCAGCGGGATGATATATTGCACAAAGTGATTCCAAAATAAAATAAAATTTATAAACACCATATTGTGAATATGAAAGCGTAGCTGAAAGTAAATATTATCTTGGATGAGATTTTAATTCCTAGATTAGTTCATTTATATTAGTAATCTTATGTTATATGAAGACTAGCTATAAATATTCTACAACTGTACCTAATCAATACACTAATCTATTAATACTTACCTCTGATAATTATATCCCTAGACAATATTCTCTAATGAGAAAATAAAAATCTATACATCCAGAAAAATAAATTGGTTATGAGATTTAGAAAAGAATTTGGTCTTACACTTAATTTGAATATGGATAGAGCCTTTGTTTTAAATTTAACTAATTTTACTGGACTAAACAATATTATATTCGTCAATTTTTTTTGCTAATTAGAGAGTGACATTAAATAGAAATCATTCATTACATAGTTTGTCTCCTCGTCATGACATCTCCATGATTTACATTACACTACTTGATATCACACATAACAAAGCACTAGTACCATAAGCCCATACAAAAGACATATATTTCTAAAGACAGGGACTATAAAAGGTTTTCACTGATCCCAACTTGATGTACCGTCGTTCGGGCATGACAAGCAAAAGCTAACAAAAGATGTGCTTCCTTAAGTAGTCTAGATCCCACTTTATCTACACAAAAGGTGTGAAAGTCTAGTAGGATAATGCAGAAGTCATATACAATAGGGGCCACGGTGTCTAAAATATCTTCAGATTCAGACAGCTATGAGTACAAAAAATTAGAACATGTAAGTAACGTAATATCTAAAAGGTTTCTCTCTATAGCCCATTTCGAAGTCATCAAAAGACCCTTTGTCATATGCAGTGTATAAATCAGATAAACATAAAGAGAAAGCAGTTGAACCACAAGGGATCAGACTAGTGTTGAAGCAACAAAGTCCAATACCAGCTTGGAGGTTTTTTGGGTCAAAAGTAATATGTATTCCAATATTATGTAAGTCAGGTCTGTACACAAGCACACGGTTGTGGTTAGAGGTAATTTGCAGCATGTTTGGTTATAATTAATACTCGGTGGACAACGGGGATGGAGTAAATTTGAAGGGTCAGAATTAAGGGAGAGTGCGTCTATATGCAATAATGGTTGAGGTCACTTGGTTAATTTGCTCAATCACTACACTAGGGTTGAAATTTTTGATTGCATTGTTGACCCCAATACATATTTCCCACAAAACAAATACAAATAAAATCTCAAAATTGATATTTATCATAATAAATTATCATTTTGCAAGTCAAGTTAAGGTAAAACAATAAGAAATATCAATGTTTATATGTATTAAATCTATGGTGCGAAAGTCAGGTGGGAAAACTTCAATGAAATTAAACAAAGGCCGAGAATGTTAGTGAAGTGAAATAGACTCAAAATTTGGTTTGATCGAGAACCATAGCGAGTAGGTCTAACGTAACGAGTCCAGTATATTACATGAAACATCAATTTATCAAGATTACTCCTTTTTAATGGATTGCCCGAATGATCCAATGAATAACCTATCTATATAATATTTGAAAAAGATATGTTTTTTGGTGTAACATCTCTTTTTGTGTCACATAACTACCTATCTAGTATGGTGACAAGTGATGTTCCAAGAAATTTTTAAAAGGTGACTCAAAATAGAAATCTTAGATGGTAGATAAGTACCTATTATGATATGTTTAATTTTTATAATTTAACATCTATTGAAAAAATATAGTTAAAATAAATTCTAAAGTTCAAGTTTGATATTATAAAAATATCTTGTTGCTAAGTTTATCTTTGCAAACTCATCGCGTGTGCTACCAAAATCCGTACTACATATAAAAAGAATGACCATTTTGGTGTGACTTCCTTTTTGGTGTTACATGATTAACTATCTATTTAAAATAATGACACATAGTATTATGAGAAAATTATTAAAAAAATAACACAAAACAAAAATATTAAATAACAAATACGGAATAACTGCATAAGGCATTTTTTATTCTAAAATACTTATATACCATGCTTATTTTTATAATAAAATTCAAATTTACAATCTTTTTTTCTGCATGCGGATCGCGCCACAATGCTAGTTCCCAAGACAAACAAAAGGCCAATCTAGAACCTACAAGGAAAACAATAAGCCGAGAGGATGACTCTTTTGGTTTTCCGAGCAGAAGATGGCCGTGTTTTGGCTCCCGCAGCAACCTTGTGACTGCATTACCAACAATAGAGAATGCGTTGAGACATAAAACTGGGCGCATTCAGATTTAGGGTGAACTTAACAGTCTCTTTAACTGAATTTATCATGTTAGTTTTGCAGAGGCATACTAGCTTGAGTTTTAACCATATATATATATAGCATATACGCAGGACAGGATAGATTTGGTAGAGATTTACCCGGTGGCCAGAGAAGGATGGGGACAGAAGGTGATGAGGTAGTCAGCCATGGAGCAAGCAAAGGCCCTATTCTTCTTCTTCCCATCATTTTCGTCGTACACATAACTGGGAGCCCAGGGACACCTACTTCCGAAATACAACGAATACTCGCTTGGCTTGCACACACCACGCGGCACATACCCCCCGTTACAGCAATTCTTGGGGTCACCGAATGCAAAGCAAGTGGTATTGCACGAGCCTCTTGTTTCGTAAGGGCAGCCGCCGTTTGGACCGTTGACGCAGGCGGTGGCCATGCAATTCGCCTCGCCATCGCTCTGAGGCACCACCAACATCGCCAGATTGTAACCGCGCGGGGCACTCACGCCGTAGAAGTCCAGTCCGGCGTTGCCGCTTATGTTGAACTCGGCTACCGTCACCGGTGGCACGGTCTGCGCAGAGTCGCATTTTGCAGACCTGTTGTCGCAATCGCCGGTGAGGCAGGTGAACCGACCGGTGAAGTCGTAGGAGCAGCGAGTGCGAGCCCAGAGCTGACCGAACCATGAGGCAGGAATAAAAATGGAAGCTGACTCGCCCGGTTCAAGCGTGAGAGTGGTGGTGGTTGCAACGGGCCGTGTCCCGTTGCCTGAAACCACCCTTGGCCAAACAGTGTAGCTGCACTGGTTTTCTAGCTTCAATTTCGTTGAGTATACCCCTGCTGCAGAAAGACAGAAAGGTGGGGCAAAAAACTTAGAAAGGAAACATGATCTTGAGACAAAGCAATCCCAAGTTCCAAGCTTTTCAAGTGTAGATTCATATATCTTTTGTGTGTATGACATGATGCTGCTGCTGATTGCGGTTCATTACCTGCAGAAAATAGTAGGATGGCATTGACGAAGAGGAGGGCACGGAAGAGGGTCTCGGCCATTGTATTACTTGTATGGCTGCTGGGAGGTTCGGTTCAGACTTCAGACTTCAAGAGTTCAGAGTTCAGAGGCGAGTTGTGATGCTCTGGTTTGGCGCTTAAATGGGGAGGGGGTTTAAGAGATGTCAAACGGCCCGGGCTTGGGCCGCCCGGCCCAGGTCCAGCGGGCTTTAAGCGAAATCGGGCCGGGGCCGGGCCAGGGCCGCAGCCATCCGGGCCGGGCCGGGCCGGCTGAGGAGAAATCCTAGGCCCGGTCCAGGCCCAGGCCCTAGGCCCAATTTCTAGGGCCGGGCTTGGGCCGGCCCGGGCCCTTTCTTTTTAATTTTTTTTTAAATTTTCTTGTTATTCAATTTTAAATTTCATCTTTAGGCATGTCCAATTTTCAAATTTGACAAATCTAATTTATATCATTATATGTAATATTCATATATATATGTATGTATGTATAGATATATTTATTTGTCTCTCATTTTATTTTTTGCTATATGTTAAATCTTTTCTTACTCTTCTTGGTGATCTTTATTAATAAAATCTGAACACATAACAATTATTACTATTTAAGAGAGACTGTTTCTACTATTTGATATTTTACTTCAAACTAATTGGCCGAAAACCCGGGATTGATACATGTTAATTCCCGAGACGATCTTTAGTAACAAGTATAGAAAAATAAATGTGTTCATAGGCCCTCCTCCTTTTATCCGGGCTTGGGACCGGCTGCTTGTAAACAAACAGGCGAAGTTACCTATTTTTTTATATATACGAAAAATATATATCTTGCTTGTAAAAATTTATTTTATATATATGGAAAAAAAGTATATTTTGTGAAAAAATTTATTCTTAAAACTTAAGAGAAGGAAAATAAAAAGAAATTACCTAATCATCCGGAAGTACTTCAATATCCGAGTCACTGCTCTTCCTATCATCAATCGGTTTATCTTGCTCGCGGTATTTCGCATCAAGATAATCCTTCCAACATACACATAGCTCGAGCGACTCGGGGTTAAGACGACTCCTCCTGTCATCCAAAACCCTCCCGCTGGCTGAAAATGCCGACTCTGAAGCAACCGTGGAGGCTTGCACTGGCAGTACATCCCGTGCAATTTGGGATAAAGTTTTATACATGTTTTGATTTTGTTTCCAAAAATTTAACAAATTAAAATTAACCTGTTCTTGCATTGATAAATCAGAATAATGATCAGTATTTGCATATACACCAATCTCATTAAAAGAGGAAAAAGTAGACGAACCTGCCGAATTAGAAGTACCTTCACCTGGTAGTTGTCTTGCTACTAGATGTTCAAAGCCCTTAAGGTATGGCGCATAATACCTCTCAACAGTGGATGATGTAGCTCGCCCGCGCACGTCAGCAGAATTACGATAGAGGTTGAACAATTCCTCAAACCTCTTGCTCACTTTTGCTGTGAGTGCGGTTGTCTCCTCTGCTGTGTAGCACATTAATTTCGATATCTCTTGTATCGAGGCGTTCACGCCATGCAACTTTAACCTAGGATCTAAACAAGTAGCCACAGCAAAAATAACAGGCAGTCTACTCCAATATTTATTAAACTTTTCATCCATCACTTTTACTATTTCCCTAAAGGGTCCTATATATCTCCATTTTGTTAACATTGTAGCCATCTTGAGAATTTCTATTACAGCGAGAGGAGAGGTGGGATAGTACGTACCAGACAATAAATTGGTAGACGTGTAGAATACCTCCAAAAATTCAGCTAGGTATGTGGCCATCTGCCATTCCTCTTGAGTTGGCAAGCCGGCTGGGAACTGGGTTAGTAGAAAATGCGTATAGACTTCTCGGTATGCCAGAATGTGTAAAAGCATATGGTATGTAGAGTTCCACCTGTGGACCACATCTGTAACTGCTCTCCTGCGAGGCATATTATATTCAACACACAACGTTTTAAATTGTTGTGTTCTCGGACTCGAGCTATTAACATACGCTGTCATACCCCTCATTTTGACAAGAATATCTCCTGCAGCAGCTAAACCATCTTGAACAATTAAATTAATTATATGACAAACACAACGAACATGAAATAATTGACCAGAAAGTACAGGTTTGAGGCTCTCCTTTAAAGCATCAACAGCAGCTGTATTGTTAGAAGCATTATCAAAACTAATACTCATAATCTTATCCTTTAATTTAAATGTGGTACATGCTTTTAATATAAGAGTAGCAATGTTCATTCCATCATGCGGAAAAGGAAAGAGCTCGAAAGCGATGATTCTCTTGTGCATAACCCAATCTGCATCAATCCAATGAGCGGTCACACAAGAATAACTAACAAAAGTAAATGGAGATTGCCAAATATCAGAAGTAAGACTAACTTTACCGTCAAATTTATCGAAATAATCGATAAGGCGTGCTTTAGCAGCATTGTACTGTCGGAGTGCATCGGATCTAGTTGTGTTTCTATGAACCTTTTTGTACAAAGGTTGAACGTATGTGTTCATATATCTAGAGTGCTTAGGATTATCGGCAAAAGAAAAGGCTTGTTCATCGTGAATAACAAATTCAGCGAGACCGTCTCTTTGCTCTCGCTGATTATAAACAAATAACTTACCGTCAAAAGATAACTGCGTTTGGGTAGGTTCGACGTGGCCTTGTCGAGGTGCACACAGAGGGTAATGCCTGTTAAGATGTCCATTACCACTACCAGACGAAAATAATTTAGCGCAGTACTTACATCGAGCTTTTCGGATGCCGTCCACCGTAACTACATCGAAATGATTCCAACACTCGGCTTTCTTTTTTTTTCCCCTTTTGGACTTCTGGCTCATTACCGGAGGCATTGCTCGGCCCTTCTTCATCATGACCAGGCATAGGGTTGAGATTATGCCACGGAGTAGTAGCTTCGCCAACCGAGCTGCGTCCTTGACTATAATGCGGGGGGTCTTCATCAGGCGTGTATTCAAAATCTGGAATGTTTTGATTGAACTCCCAATTGGCTTGGGTATCTATCATACAGCCTGTACTCATTCGTCCAGGAACGAATGGTTGTGTTGGTGCTTGGATTGGTGTTTGTGATGGCCGTGGCGCTGGCGCTTGTGCTTGCGATGATGATGATGTTTTTCGTGATGATGATCCACGCCTCAGTTTCTTCAATAATCCAGCCATATTTCACGCTAAACTTTTTTACTAGATTGGAAATCAAAATTCGTAAGAGTAACTAAATACACAAGTATAAGAGTAGTAATAAGAAATAACAATTAAAAGAATGAACGAGTAACAAATATTAATCACTGAGGATAATTTTGATCCAATGTGGAGAGAGTTAGTAATTAAAAAGTATTTAGTAATAGTAATTAATAAATAAAAATTCACTAATTACTAATTACTAGACAAAAGAATTAGAGAGTAACAAATTAATAAGAGTAGTAGTTAGTAATTAAAATTTAGTAAGAGTAGTAATTAATAAACAAGAGTACTAATTAGTAAATACTAGTAGTAATTAGCAAGAGTAGTAATTGGAGAGGGAAATAGTAGCAAGCTTGTAGAAATATAGAATGTTTAGATAAGAGAGAGTAAGAAGATTGGTGTGAAAAATTAGAGAGAAATGGTGCAAATTTATAGATTTTAGAAACTTCACAAAAGACCAAAATACCCCTAAAAACTATCCGTTTATAGTTGTTGGGGAGGGTAAGAGTGTAAAAACCTTTAAAGGAATTGAAAAAATTCAGTTAGACTAAAATATCCCCCAAACTAGCCGTTATATTGCTGTTGTGGGGGTAAAAGTGGAATTTTGGGGGAATATATCCGTTGGAGGAAAAGGGGGGGGGGGGAGAAAGGGGGGAAAAACAAAAAATTCAAACAGGTGGGGTGGGGCCAAAACCGGGCCAGAATCGGGCCGGGCCGGAACCGGGCCGGGCCTGGCCCGGGCTTTCCCCCCAGATTTTTCGGCCTTGTCCAAGCCCAGGCCCTAAGCCCCTTTCCTCCGGGCCAGCCCTGTTCATGAATGGGCCGGCCAGGGCCGGGCTTTTTTCTGGCTGGGTCGGGCCGGGCCGCGGGCCGCCCGGCCCATTTGACATCTCTAGTTTAAGTGCAATTGGCAGTGGAAAAGCTGCCATCAGGGCCCACCTGCCAATAGTTCTGCTAAGTATCCAAAATCACTAAGTTGTTGATTATTCCTAAGAAAATGGCGGTTGTCATGAAGAACTATTACTTTTCGAGGATCCAAAATCACCTGCTTTTCTTTTCGAGGATCCACATTGCAAGAGTCCAATTGCTAGTTACTTCACTGCACGAAGAACTAGGGTTTTGGGCGGTTGTCATGAAGGCAAAAATCATACCTATTGCTAGTATTCTTAATGCTAGTATATCAACACACGGTTGATATATTAAATTAAGCATTGGAGTACAATTCTTGAGGCCGCACAGTTCATTTTTGGAGAAAATGTCTATTTTGAAAAGTTGCTATGAAATTAAATGGTAGTGCACCACTCCTGGAATGAACTTTCTTACTTGCCTTCTTTTTAAAGCAAAACCGCTCTGATCCTTAAAGACAGTGCGAGGACAAAGCCAAGAGGGCATTTGCGCTAGGAACTCTTAAGTCAGGGGTCAAATGCTGCATAATCTCCTCGCTCTACATAATTTTGAAGTTAGGCTTTGAATCCCAAGACCTACCGATCTAACCAGGTTCCCTAAGCAGTAGAACCTTGTGGGCCCCATTTCGGCCAGCATTCATTTCTTTCAATTAAATTACCACCCAAATGACCTGCAAAGGCTTACGTGACAAGACTTCATGGCTCGAGCTGATGGTGGGCGTTCACGCATATAAAACTCCAAAAATCATGGAACAGGGCAATGCGTGATATTTTGATAGTACTAAATACTGCTATTTTAACTAGATGTTTGAATAAATTTCAGAATTTAGAAATCATACACATCTTAATAGGTAAATGTTTAGTATTTTCATGTTTTTTTGTGTTATTTTTAAATAAAATTTATTAATACTAAGCGTTATCTTTCTAAACAGATCAATATGTAACGTAAAATCGGAGTTATACTAACTGACAAATTATAATCTCACTATCGATTAGTAGAATATATTAGTAGAGAAATATAGACGTTGTACATGAGGCATTTCAAATGTATTCCACACTAAAGCCACGTTTGGTTACCTATTTTACTATTTTTTACTTTCTATTAATCCAAATGCTTTTCAGTAACTCCTCGCAGATATGGTGGAATCAATAGTTTGTGATTCTAATTTTCGAGCACCTAAATGGTATATAATCAAGTTAATAAATTCCTTAATATCTTCAAAACTAAAAAAAAGAAGTAACAAGTGCAAGCTTCATATATTTTTTTTTAAGTTAATGAAAGCTGCATGTTGTGTGACAATGAGATGTGTTATTATGCACAGCAACAAGTACATAGGCATTTATTTGTGATGATCCCTTCGATTCTCTAGACTTGAAATTAATAAAAGAGTAACAAAAGGTAACGATCGACCTCCTTTAATTCTCTAGTACGTTTAAGATTTAGAATAATAAAAGAGTAACAAGACAGTAATAATCCCTTTGATACTCTAGTAATGATCCGTTTGGTTCTCTAGTCAGAGTCGACAAGGTGGAAAATCATCGGAGCTTTTAAAAGAATCTAGGAAGTCTGTCCTTACGGTCTGACAAAACCAAGTGGGCATGGAACTCTGTCCTAACGGTCCGACAAAAGCAAGTGGGGGAATAGTCATGTGGTCAAAATGACCAGGGATTGTGTTTACATACTGGTTTTGCTTGGAAATAAAAATCAGATCATAAGTGGCGGTGCCGATAACCAAACAACAGCAAAGCCGGCACCATCGCTACAGCAGTCGCAACAGCCACGACCAGATTTGCGTCGATCTGCGCCCTAACCGCGACTCTCAGAGGCACCATTCGGCAAAGTCCCCTCCGCCAACTTGTGGCCACACTACCTCCGCACAGCACAACCGCCGTGACCTCTTAGATGCCGTCATCCACCATACAGTAGTGGCGCCTCCAGGCGACCGCCACCAAATCTATGCCACCGCAACCGCGAGAAACACTCCGCCGTCGCCAAAAACTCACTGCTCTCACGACACCTCACCATCATCACTATGGCAGGCCCTCCGGCGAGGCACAGATGCCGCAACATGGAGGCCTCACTCCCGATCTGCTCGTCGCGACCACGACGATCAGCATAGCAGTTGGGGCCGACCACCGCCGTGAGGCCGTCGAAGCAGCGAAGGCAATATTCAGACCAAAAATAAAATAAAAAAAAGAGAAGAAGTTTATCGCGCCATGTGATCAATGCCTCCGACAAGGCGCCGAAGCCGCAGCATCGCGGCTTCGCCCTGACACTTGCCGTCCACCACGGTCAGTAGTAGCGATGGCCCCAAGCGATTGCTGCATCAGTCGAGATCATCGCCACGAAGCAGATCCACCGCAGTCAAACTATTACGGTGACACCTCGCCATCCAGCTCCCAATGATTACTCCCTGAAGTTACGCAGGTCAAGTCCCTTACACCGTCGCAACCACGTCTCTAATCGGCGTGATTACCCCAACTAGCAAGTAGCGGCCGCCACTGCTGTGAATCTGTAGAAGCAATTGTAGTACAATCCCAAAAAAAAGAAAGAATGAGGAGCAGAGGAAGAAACAGCAGAAACGATGTTGCCGGCATCGCCGCCAATCGACCGCCACACCAGATCGACGTTCTCACCACCGCGGTAGACTAGCTTCTTCACTATCTAGCTCTTGATCTGTGCCACCGTAGCCATGGGTAAAGCATCGCCACCATCCGCCGCCAGATATGACCGCAGCCACCGGTTCCGCTCTCCGCTACAATAGTGGCACATCGCCGACAGCGTGCCGGCTGAAACCTCGACAAGCATCGCCCTCGATGTCACCGTCGGCAATGGCTTCCGAATCTACAACACCGCCTTGTCGTGGCGCCGTCTTTAGATCCGCGCTACTGTGGCACGAGAAAAGCTACGTCCACCACGACGAAAAGCGACGACACCACTCCGTCAATATCGTGCCGGCGAGACAACAACAAGCAGTGCCTCCAGCTCGCCACCATCTCACCGCCTCACAGGTCAACTCGCCTCCACCTCGCCACCGTCTCACTGCCTCACAGGTCAACTCCCCAAATCACGCCGGTGGCAGCGCGATGGCTGGTCTTCCCACCAAGAAGAGTCTTGGTCCATAGACTTGCTGACGGAGGCCATCAGTCATGAGAGATCTGGGCAGACAAAAAAATATCAGGTGGTTTCTTTCTTTTTGGCATTTACCCCTATAAAAAGCATAGTTAGATTTTGGCCATGTACTTTTTAAAGCCCTAAGCTTGTAACCCCGTGAAAAAGCCTATTTAGATTTAAAGACCACGGGATCTTACTTATTTAATGTATGCCGCACATTTTTTTAAAAAATGGTGTATATTTCATCGTATATTTACGCCAAAAAATTAAGTGACTACAATTCTAGCAAACTTCCCAAAGGCCGCTCCCAGTACGCTTATATAGCTAGACTAATTTACTTTTTGGTCTACTGTTCTCCAGTTGCGTCAAGTGGTGCAAACACGTTACATGTCGGAGCTTTTGAATTCTATGACATATTAAGCTCACCTGCGACACGTAGTGCAGCGCACCCTCTTCAGCTAACCGACAAAGCCCAAATGGGGCCTCGATGTTTAAACACCGTTCTTAATTCTGTGTTAAAAACATAGTTGCATTTTCATAAGCTTTATTGTTTCAAAGGCTGTTTTTTCAGTTGCGTACTTTTATTTCTTGCAAGGGTTTTGATGTATAAACCACTCCATAAGCAAGGAACAAATTCACAGCACCCTGTGACTTGAAGTGGCATTTAGGGTTTTTGCTGCAGTATCCTGCCGCCTAGGCATTATATATCCTGTCATACAGTGACCGGCTGTCAACGATCAAACATTTACACCAGCACATGCTACCAATGCAACTGGTGAATCAAAGCACTTTGCGCTCCATCACCCCCTGAGGGCACGTATGACGAGAACTCTAAGTTTCGTCTAGCCCCCTAGGGCATTTACATGAGCTCTACGCTACATTCCCCCTTAAGGGCATGTACGAGAACTCTAAGTTCCGTCAACCTTCTGAGGGTATTTACATGAGCTCCATGTTCTATTCCCCCTCGAGGACACTTATCAGAACTCTACGTTCCACGAGCCCGCTAGGGCGGTCCCTCATGGGATGAACACCCTCAAGGGTGACAAGATAGAGCTCAAGTTCTATCCAAACGGTTTAGCTACAGTTCTAACCCATGAAACGACAAAACCTAGTGGGAGTTCGTCACCGTACCCTGTTTTGTTAATTCAAAACCTGGCCGAGCGTGAGTGCGAGGCTTCTTTGCCAGCCCTTAGCTGACGATAAGGGTTCGCATCAAAGTAAAACGCAAGCATGATGTGGTCAGCTCAAGCTAAAGAACACACACTTGCACAAAATAAACACCCTCTACAGGAGAGGTGACCCCTCAAGGGGACATTCAAACACTTAGCACATGCAACAACTTGCATGCACAGCTCTGTGTCCTCTCTCTAAAGAAGCTAACGTGGGGCACAACCAAGATCCCATGATTCGTCTTCCCAAAGATGATTCCGAGTAGCCTACTTAGGCGACATTCTAAAGACCTAGCTCTCAAGAGCTAGAGTTCTAGCACCCTACTTGGGCATAGTTCCAAGGCTTAAGCTCCCAAGAGCTTAGGTTTGAGCACATGGAGTAGAGAAATATTATTACCCCTACAAGCGGATGGAGAATCCCTTACAAATCTGACGTGTGTCTCAAGACACCAGGTATAAACTTCCTCAGCCAAACATTTTGGCTAAGGAAGTGGGGGGCTTATGATATACCTCAAATATAACTCCCAATAATTGGGGAATACCCGGCAATCCTAGTCAACCTGGGAGACCGATAATTATCTTATCAGATATCGTGACGTGATCCTCAAGGATCCTAATGCGATCCAAAACACATCTAGCCTACTGCCCAGTCCTACTAGGGCTCTTCTTCCTACCACTATATAAAGGGGTCTACCCTCCCAGGTATGGGACAATGACACACATTCATGCTTTTTCAGAGTCATTATCATGTAGCCGCGCTCTGACTGAAGCATCGGAGAGTTCTCCGCTGGGAACCCCCTCCCCCGGCGGTCACTCATTTTCTATCTTGCAGGTCATCGGTCCAGGCTCAGGTTCCACAACATACACGGAGCATATTTTTAGCAGCAACAAACATCATTTCTTAGTCACGGTCAGGTCGCACAAATTAAAGTGGAAGCTTCGTCCAACTACTTTGCCATAAACTTTCTTACTTGCCTTCTTTTTAAAGCAAAACCTCTCTGATCCTAATTAAAAGCCAATGTGAGGACAAAGCCAAGAGGGCATTTGCGCTAGGAACTCTTAAGTCAGGGGTCAAATGCTGCATAATCTCTTAACTCAAGGGTTAAATTATTAATAAAAGCTAATGATCCTAAAAGCCAATGGGAGGACAAAGCCAAGAGGGCTGCAGCTGGAATTCATAGAGGTTTTGGAGAGAAAAGTTAGATATTCTTAACAAAAGGTAATGATCCCTTTGATACTCTATTAACTATCATTATATCTCCGCAGCCGACCGATCTATCCTCTCCCCATACAGTCGGAGATATCCAATGTGGGGGATATGTCTTCATCTCCGTCATCGGGGCACCCTCGGGCAGCATCTTCTTCGCCTGGTCCCGTGCGTCGTGGAACCATCGAAGGCAATTCTTGCCGATGAAAGCAAAGAAGGCATGTCGCCCCAGTGCCTCCTGATTAGGCGAGTCAAACGTGAACCCCTCTTATAAGGCATTCAATAACACAAATTAACTAAAGAAAACAAACTCTAATTAAACAAATAGTATGGCATAAAAAAAATACTTTACCGTACCAGCCACTCCTCCCATAGGGACTCCCTCGCAGCGGCATCCCAGTCCTTCCAGTACAGGCGTGGCTCGAAGAATCGGCCCTTCACGAGAACCCGATCTTCGTCCTCGCCTGATTCTCCAGGATCCTGCCAAAGAAGTAAATAAAGAAATTAATACAGTTCCAATATAAATTAACACCCCAAAATTTTAAATATAAGGCATGATGTGATTTTTTTTTTACTTACAGACCCTCCGGGGTGAGCGTAAATCTCTGTTTACGCTGGGGTTCGATGCGTACCCCGCGTGTCAGGCCACGTCTCGTCAAGATCCTACAAAACACAGACATAAATACAATTCAAATTTACTTTAAATATATGGCTAGCAAAAATGTACTAAAGACGGTTATCAACTATACCTGAGGTAGAACCCATAGAAGAAGGAAAATCACCGCGTGTGTGGGATGAATCTGCGTCGGGCTGGGGCTGGAGCTGGGGCCCCATCTGCTGTACGCGAGCACTCTGTGTCTCATCATCAGTGGTTAATGACGAGGTGGGACCCACCGGGGAGGAAGCAGCTCAGCGTCCAGCTCGGCCACGAATAGCCTGTATCATATCCATATATGACTTCATATAGATAAATTACAAAGACATTAACACATTAAAGACAATAATTTGGCATAAATCATCATCGGAACTATATATATATATATATATATATATATATATATATATATATATATATATATATATATATATATATATATATGAACGGAGGTGCAAAAACACATCAATAGAACTAAGTTCTAAAATATTACTACATTTTTTCTGTGATGTAACAATATCACAAGTCAATCATTTTCAGTTTGAGAATCATCATCATCTTCATCACTTTCCTCATCGTCCTCTTCATCTTCTAATTCATCCTCTTCATCAGTAGACTCAGTCACATCATCTCCAACACTTTCCAAATCTTTCAAGTCATCATCTACGACTTCTTCTCCTACATGAAGTGTTGTTGGAAGAGGAAGATCGTCCTCCTCGTTGTTGACCTCAACAGGGAACAAGACAGATGGTTGGTCAGCTTGAAATGAGTCTAGCTCATTGTCATATGTCACGGGAAATTTCTTGGACTTGATAATTGTATACTAATGAGATTTGGGATTGGCGACATCCTCTGCATAATAGACTTCTACAGCTTGACTAGCAAACACAAAAGGCTCGTCTGATGCAAGTCTTGACTTGACATTGACATCTACAATCCCTTGAGAGCTAACACGGATTCCTCTACTGCATGTGACATCGAACCACGTACACTTGAACATTACCAGGTAGTTTTGGGAACCCAGATATGTTAGCTCAACAATCTCATCTAGCTCTCCGTAAAAGTCCATGCAATTCTTGGCATAACAGTCCCCGTTGACCAAGACTCCACTGTTTTGGGTTTGTTTTGTTCGGTCATCATCTTTTACGTTAAACCTAAACCCGTTGATGATATAGCCTCCATGACAGGATGTTTGTTTGTTAGGGTCTTCAGCCAGTAATTTCAAGCAGGAGGCCGCTGGTCTATCCATTGACTGAGCCTATTGTAGATGACGGTAAGCATTAAGGATAAATCAGTATACTAATTGGCCACAAAACTGTATATAACACATTACTTTGTAATGACTACCTTTGAACGGGAACTAAGGGTTTTATGCATGCATGCGTTCAGAAATTGATAATATATGCAAGAATCTTTCCGAAATATCAAAACTGCAAAAAGATCGTTTCATATGTTACCAATTCCACTTTAAATAGAATTCGTTGGCAATGAGTTGAACCATCTCGTTGCCAATGGACTTTGCAAAACAACAACAAATATAAAGAATGCAGGTTTTATAAGTAACGAGTAATTAAACCATCTCTGGGCTAATTAGTGTTAATAAGGATTACCTTGGGCTAATTATAGCTAATTAGGGATGATTACGAGTAATGTGCGGAGTTTTGTTGATTAGTCCTGGTAAGGGCTAATTGGGTTATGTTAGGGCTAACTAATTAGGGTCTCTTAGAAGTAATTAGGATTATTTACAGCTAATTTAATTTTCATTAGGTTCTTAGGGTTAATTAAAACTAATTAGGCTTAATTGGGTTCATTAGGGGTGCTAAAAATGTCGCGTTAACCTAATTAACCTAATTTCAACAACCAACTATTCAACTAATTCACAAATATCTCAATCCAATTGGATCCCATCCTCCGTCAACAATCTCAATTCTCAATGCACAGTCAACAACTCAATTCCCAATACCTCATATAGGGTGTCGGTATGGTGTTCGACACCTCCAGACACATCTGAAGACATTGATTTATTTTTTAAATGCCGGACGTCGTGTCCATCACCGCTTGAAGAGGTGTCCACAACTATAAAAGCAAAAATGTGACAATTCGGTGTCGGTATCGATCTGACGTGGTGTCTGTGACCTACCGAAAACGTGTCGAACACCTCTGAAAACGTGTCGGACACCTCTGGAAACGTGTCGGACACGTCCAAAGTCATTGAATTATTTTTTAATGTCAAACACCGTGTCCTTTACCCCTTGAAGAGGTGTCTGTCACCCTTTGAAGAGGTGTCCACAGGTAGCCAAAATGTGACATTTTTCGGTGTCGGTGTCGATCGGACGGGGTGTCCGTGACCTACCGACACCTCGACACCTCATCGAGACATCCGGACACGTGTCCGACACCTCTCAGCGGTGTGTTCAAAGACATTGATTTATTTTTTAATTGTCGGACACCCATTGAAGAGGTGCAGGACACCCATTGAAGAGGTGTCCACAAGTATAAAGCTAAAATATGTTGTTTTGATGTCGGCATCAATCGGACGCGGTGTCCGTGTCTGTGCTACCTAAAGAGGATCTCAATCCAATTGGGTCACATCCTCAGTCAACAATCTCAATTCTCAAATGCTCAATGCAATAAAAATTACACATTCAATCCAATTGGATCCCATCCTCCGTCAACAATCTTAATTCTCAAATGCTCAATGCAATAAAAATCGCACATTCAATCCAATTGGGTCACATCTTCCACCAACAATCTCAATATCTCAAATGCTCAATGCACAATTAACAACCTAAAATCATCGATCAATAATCTCAATTACTTCAAATGCACAGCTAATAACCTAAAATCATCAATTAACAACCTAAAATCATAAATCAATAATCGTAATTCTCAAATGCAAAATTAACAACCTAAAATTATCAAACAAATGATCAAAGTTTAAATGGAAAAAATTGTTCAAAATGCACATATCCGATGCGCTTGAATTATTTCAATTTGGTGTTCGATTCGATTAGGGCAATTAATTTAGGGTTCAATTAGAGGGTTCAGTTACTTCAATTTAGGATTCAATTAAGGTGTTCTATTAATTCAATTTAGGGTTCGATTAAATTGGGACATTCAATTTATGGTTCAATTAAGGGGTTCAATTAGTTCAATTTAGGGTTCGATTTGATTAGGCCATTCAATTTAGGGTTCAATTACGTCATTTAGTGCTCCGTTGAATTGGGACATTCAATTTAGGGTACAATTATTTTAAATTAGGGTTCGATTCAATTAAGGCATTCATTTAGGGTTCAATTACTTCAATTAGGGGTTCAATTAGTTTAATTTAGGGTTCGATTTAATTAGGCCATTCAATTTAGGATTTAATTAGGGTTCAGTTACATAAATTTAGGGTTCAATTATGGTTCAATTACTTCATTTAGTACTCGGTTGAATTGGGGCATTCAATTTAGCGTACAATTAGTTTAAATTATGGTTCGATTCGATTACGGCATTCAATTTAGGGTTCAATTAGGGAGTTCAATTACTTTAATTTAGGGTTCAATTAGGGGTTCAATTAGTTTAATTTAGGGTTCGATTCGATTAGGCAATTCAATTTAGGGTTCCATTACATCAATTTAGGGTTCAATTACTTCAATTAAGTGCAGGGTTGAATTGGGGCATTCAATTTAAGGTTCAATTAGGGGTTAAATAAGTTCAATTTAGAGTTCAGTTGGATTAGGGCATTCAATTTAGGGTTCAATTAGTGGTTCAATAAGTTTAATTTTGGGTTCTATTCGATTAAGGCATTCAATTTAGGGTTCAATTAGGGGGTTCTATTAGTTCAATTTAGGGTTCGGTTGAATTTGGGCATTCAATTTAGGGATTAATTAGGGGGTTCAATTAGTTCAATTAATGGTTCGATAGGATTAGGGCTAATTAATATTAATTAGGGCTTATTAGTGTTAATTAGGGTTTAGTTAAGGTTTATCGGGATTAATCCCAATTAACCCTAATTAGGTTAATTAGGGTTTAGTTAGGGTTTAATTAGTTAGGGTTTAATTAGGGTAATTAGGCCACTCATGACTAATTTAGTTCTTTAGGGTTAATTGAGTTTTTAAACTTTAATTAGGTTTTAATTAAGAGTTATCTGGGGTCAATTAGGGTTAGTTCAAGTTTAGTTAATGTTAATTATAGTTACAACATGCAACAATGTACAGTTAGAGTAAAATTACAATATATATTACAACGAATTAACTTCAATTAACTAAAATTAGGGTAAAATTAAATTTGAACTCAAACTTACATGCATAAATTCAAACTCAAACTCAAAATAATTAACCACATTATATTGAATTCAAACTCACGTGCAATAAACCACATACATTAAAAAACAATTAGGGTAAGATGGACATACTGGCGATGGTGGTGGTAGTGCGACGGTGGTGGTGGGCGGCGGCGGTGGTGTGGCGGTAGAGGACCACTGGAGCTGTGGAGGGGCACGGTGTCGTGGGGCTGTCATCGGCAGGACAGGGCGGGTGGGGAGAGGGTGTCACCAGAGGGGGGATCGCCAGGGGAAGAAACGGCCTATGAGTGAGAGAGAGAGAGAGAGAGAGAGAGAAAATGGGGAAAGAGAAAAGAAAGGAAAGTAGATATTTATATCAGGACTTAGCGATGGAAAAAATTCCGTCGCTAAAAGGTTAAAGTTAAGACTTTTAGTGATGGATACTTTAGCAATGGGATTCCGTCGCAAAAGTGTAGTTTTAGCGACGTAATGTTTACCGACAGAAACAATCCCTCGCTAAAAAATTTCTACTCAATTTTAAAAAGGTGGCAAAAAATTGGAAATTTTTAAAAATATTTTAGCCACAGGAAATCCGCCGCTAAAATACCGTCAGTAAAAATCTATCGGTAAAGATCTTTACCGACGATTTTGTACCGTCGGTAAAAGTTTTTAGCGACCGACTTTTACCAACGGTATTTACCGTCGCTAAAACGACTTTTAGCGACGGATTTTTCTCCGTCACTAAATAACCTTTTCTTGTAGTGGCAGCGGGGGTGGGAATGGCTGGCGTGGGAGGTCGGCGACAAAGGTGGTGGTTGGTTGGGCACTAGGGGAGAGAGGGGAGAGAGAGACGAGGGGAAAGAAATATGGCGGATAGAAATAAGAAGAAGATGTAGGGTTTTCTCTTTTAATACCCTTTAGCAACGGATTTTTGACCGTTGCTAAAAGTACGTTATTAAAGCCCTTTTTAAATAATTCAGCAAGATACAAAAAGAAATAGAAAAATATGAAAATCACGTTTAGCGACAGAATTCTGTCGGTAATAATATATCGGTAAAAGTCTGTTGCTAAAGACCTTTGCAGACGGAAAATTCCGTCTTAGGACCTTTACCGACGGACTATTACCGACAAAAAAATTGTCGTTAAAAGTAACTTTTAGCGACAGATTTTGATTCGTCACTTAAAATCCATCGCTAAAAGTTCTTTTTCTTGTAGTGTTGCTTGTGCTCAAATATTCTTGCATTTCTTTCTAGCCAAATCCCATAGATCACCACTGCTACTAGAAGTTTACACAGTCTAGCTTTTAGGCTTTTCCCTCTAAACTGTTTGGTTGCATACTCAAGAAATTGCTGCCAAGAGACTAAGGGTATGTTCATCTTCATTTTACTAAAACCTTCCTTTCATATTCCTTGTACAAAAGAGCATTGCACAAATAGGTCGTGACTTTCAGTTTCGGGGCATCTCATGCATAGCACGTATTGCTCTTTTGGTGTTATATTCCAAGCTTTGAGATTTGCATTAGTTCTTAATCCACCTTTACAAAGTAGCCATAATATCATGGCACATCTAGATATGTGACCTGTTAACCAAATCAGCTTCCACCAAGGAGTTTTTGGTAATATTGTTTTGATTCATCCCCAGGCTGTTCTAATGGTGAACTCTCCAGTAGAGTTTAACTTCCATACTATTTGATCAGGGTTATTAGCAACACATGTCTAGTAGCCAAGGCATTATTTAACCTTCTGAGATCCTCTAATCTACTAGGTGGTAGCTTCTATTCACACCCCTGTATGATCTCATTCACTTTTGCATTGATCTCTAGTCCAGAGTCATATATCATCCTTTGCCCCTATTGCTCAATTAATGGTATCTCTATTAGCCATTCATCCAGCCATAACCAGGTGGATGTACCATTTCCCACTTTATGGTAAATGAACTTACTGAACATATTTCTAATTTTTAAGTTCTTAGACTAAGTCCAAGACAGGCATACTGGTAGCTTGAATGTCCGTATGTGTTGATGTTTGATTATGAAAATGTGACACCACTTCACCCATAAGGATTCCTTTTTGTGAGCAAGGTCCCAAAGGTGTCTGCATATAGCAGTTATATTCTATTTCTCAGCTCTTTTTTATAACAACCCTTCTTTATTTTTTGGAAGGCATAGATCTTTCCATGCTACTTAGCTCCTGCGCATTTAACATCTTTCCCATGCCATATAAATGCTCTTATCTTCCCTTCAATATGTTTGATGATTACCTGTTACTTCAATCGATCTCTCAAAGTTATTTTAATGGAATTTCTCAATGGTTGGTCAATACAGGTACGATGACTCTTTGGAAGATTTATCTCATCCATTTTTAAAAAAGGTTTATTGTCAAAAGTTATGGATAGCCTAAACAGATTAAATCTACGGAAGATTGAATTATGTTACTCGATCTATTTATATATGAAAAACAATTGCGCTTTTCTTAGTAATAATTACATGTGCAGATAGATAGGTAGCATTTATAGTGAAAAATGAATTCCCTTTTCATGTCTCAATTCAATTTGTAGCGAGATAGCAATAACTAATAAGTCCGAGAGGGGCTTTTTGGTCATTTTACACCTTAGGGGTGTTTCGGTAATTTTTACATCCCGGTGAGATGGGTTCATTTTGGGAGTACGTGTGAGTCCGTATTAAGTTATAATATTGTACTATAGGCTATGTTCTAATGATTCGATTATTCCGTTTAGGTTAAAGCTAAAGACTTCCAATTAGGATAATTTAGCTGCGGATCTAGGTAAGGGATTCTATCTGAACCTTGAGTTATTTGATTACTTGTACTCGTGAGTACTCCTTTGATATATTTATGGCTAATGCCGAACTCTGAGTTATGTATTGATATCAACATGTTCTTACCTAGAAAACCCTAATATTGAACCTAAATCAATTAATTGGAAATCTTGTGATGCCCGCCTGTACTGCGAGTTGAGCAAATTTGATAATTGTTTATATCCGTTCTTCCGAATTATTGCACTTAAATTCGATAATGTTTAGCAATTATTTTTGCTATTTATTTGTGATTTTCTTCTGAAATTCCGAACAATGACTTACATCAATATGTGATTGTTATTAGAACTTCAATTGATTTTTGGGATATGAGCTTATGTTAACGCTTATTTATATTGTTGATTTTCTGTGTTGACCTGGGTACCTGTTTAGTGGAGAGGCGGTAATAGGCTGGTTGAATCCTGCATGAAACTAGGCCAGTACCCAAGTGGACTAATAATTACTTTAGTACATCATGCATGTGTATACTATATTAGCTTGCCATAATGGCATTGGAATCGCTCAGGATCAACATTGATTTTTGATTTTATTAGCTAGAATGATTTGTTCTTGGGTTGAAAGCCCTTGACAAACATTCATTGTATTTAGTTAGAAGGATTTGTACTTGGGTTGAAATCCCTTGACAAGCCTTTATCGTACTATCTGATTTGATTTCTGCTTGGGTTAAAATTCCTCGGGAAATCTTGCTGTATTTTCGAAATGAATTTTTGCTCGGATTGAAATCCCATGAGCAAGGAAAATTTTCATGGCAGTTGGAAATGCTGACTTGAAAAGGATCTTTTATTGATCGTTTTGGATTTTGTTCTGATTGTTAATATTTATTTTGGCATCATTTTCTGATGAACTTTGCCCAGTTTGGGTCATTATTGAATTTTGATCGTTCGAAGTGTTTTGAAAATCATCGTAGGTTGGATTTTTTGGAGTCGTGTAATAATCTCTTTTGTAGTCCTTGTACGACCTTACTGAACTCTCAAAAGCTCACCCTTCATTTGGCACCCTTCTGCAGGTGATGATAAGCTACAGCAGGTTTGGGAATGGGTTAGAGTCTGAGTGAGATTCTGATGAGCCCATCACCACGGTATAGTAAGACCTCTGCATGGGTCGGTACTATTAATTCGTTCTTAGAAAATTTGAATTGCGAAGAACCTAAGCTGTAATGGTTTAAGTTAGGCAGTTTGTGATCTAATATTTTGAGAAATCTAAGTTGATGTTGAATTAGATGATTTGAAATATGTGTTAGTGAATAGGTTTGACAGGTTTGATGTGATCTGGCAGGTTAACGACCCGAGAGTTCGGGGCAACGAAGCTCCGGATTTCGGGGGCGTTACACCGCCGCCGGTATGTCCATATTACCTTAATAGTTTTTTAATGTATGTGGTTTAATGCATGTGAGTTTGAATTCAATATAATGTGGTTAATTATTTTGAGTTTGAGTTTGAATTTATACATGTAAGTTTGAGTTTGAGTTTGAGTTTGAATTTAATTTTACCCTAATTTTCGTTAATTGAAGTTAATTTGTTGTAATGTATATTGTAATTTTACTCTAATTGTACATTGTTGCATGTTGTAACTTTAATTAACATTAATTAAACTTGAACTAACCCTAATTGACCCTAGATAACTCTTAATTAAACCCTAATTAAAGTTTAAAAACTCAATTAATCCTAAAAAACTAAATTAGCCCTAACTGGCCTAACTACCCTAATTAAACCTTAACTAATTAAACCCGATAAACCCTAACTAAACCCTATTTAACCTAGTTAACCTGATTAGGGTTAATTGTGATTAATCCTGATAAACCTTAACTAAACCCTAATTAACACTAATAAACCCTAATTAATATTAATTAGCCCTAATTGATCCCTAGATTGAATGCCCCAATTCAACCGAACCCTTAATTGAACTAATAGAACCCCCTAATTGAACCCTAGATTGAATGCCCCAATTCAACCGAACCCTAAATTGAACTAATGGAACCTCCTAATTGAACCCTAAATTGAATGCAATAATCGAATCGATCCCTAAATTAAACTAATTGAACCCTAAATTGAATGCCCTAATCCAACCGAACCCTAAATTGAACTTATTTAACCCCCTAATTGAATCCTAAATTGAATGCCCCAATTCAGCCGAGCACTAAATTGAAGTAATTGAACCATAATTGAACCCTAAATTAATAATTGAACCCTACTTAAACCCTAAATTGAATGGCCTAATCGAATCGAATCCTAAATTAAACTAATTGAACCCCTAATTGAACCCTAAATTGAAGTAATTGAACCCTAAATTGAATGTCTCAATCGAATCAAACCCTAATTTAAACTAATTGAACCCTAAATTGAATGCCTCAATTCAACCGAGCACTAAATTGAAGTAAATGAACCATAATTGAACCCTAAATTTATGTAATTGAACCCTAATTAAACCCTGAATTGAATGGCCTAATAGAATCGAACCCTAAATTAAATTAATTGAATCCTAAATTGAATGTCCTAATCCAATCGAACCCTAAATTGAACTAATTGAACCCCCTAATTAAACCCTAAATTGAATGCCCCAATTTAACCGAACCCTAAATTGAACTAATAGAACCCCTTCATTGAACCCTAAATTGAAGTAACTGAACCCCCTAATTGAACCCTAAATTAATTGCCCTAATTGAATCGAACACCAAATTGAAATAATTCAAGCGCATCGGATATGTGCATTTTGAACAATTTTTCTCATTTAAACTTTGATCATTTGTTTGATAATTTTAGGTTGTTAATTGTGCATTTGAGAATTGTGATTATTGATTGATGATTTTAGGTTGTTAATTGATGATTTTTAGGTTATTACCTGTGCATTTGAAGTAATTGAGATTATTAATTGATGATTTTAGGTTGTTAATTGATGATTTTAGATTGTTAATTGATGATTTTAGATTGTTTATTGTGCATTGAGCATTTGAGATATTGAGATTGTTGACGGAGGATGGGACCCAATTGCATTGAATGTGTGATTTTTATTGCATTGAGCATTTGAAAATTGAGATTGTTGACGGAGGATGGAACCCAATTGGATTGAATGTGTAACTTTTATTAATTTTTATTACATTGAGCATTTGAGAATTGAAAATTGAAAATTGAGAATTGAGATTGTTGACTGAGGATGGGACCAATTGGATTGAGATCCCCGTTAGGTAGCACAGACGCGGACACCGCATCCGATCGATGCTGACACCAAAATAACATATTTTAGCTTTATACTTGTGGACACCTCTTCAATGGGTGTCCGACACGGTGTCCGGCAATTAAAAAATAAATCAATGTCTTCGAACACGGTTGAGAGGTGTTGGACACGTGTCCGGATGTCTCGAGGTGTCGGTAGGTCACGGACACCCCGTCCGATCGACACCGACACCGAAAAATGTCACATTTTGGCTTTATACTTGTGGACACCTCTTCAAAGGGTGACGGACACATCTTCAAGGGATAACGGACACGGTGTCCGGCATTTAAAAATAAATCAATGACTTCGGACGTGTCCAACGACGTGTCCGGAGGCATCAGACATGTGTCGGTAGGTGTCGGACATGTGTTGGTAGGTGTCCGACACGTTTCCGGAGGTGTCCTACATGTTTTCGGATGTGTCGATGAGGTGTCGAGGTGTCAAGGTGTCGGTAGGTCACAGACACCCCATCCGATCGACACCGACACCGGAAAATGTCACATTTTGACTTTATACTTGTGGACACCTCTTCAAAGGGTGATGGACACGGCATCTGACATTTAAAAAATAAATCAATGTCTTCGGACGTGTCTGGAGGTGTCGAACACCATACCGACACCCTATATGATGTATTGAGAATTGAGTTGTTGATTGTGCATTGAGATATTTGTGAATTAGTTGAATAGTTGGTTGTTGAAATTAGGTTAATTAGGTTAACACGACATTTTTAGCACCCCTAATGAACCCAATTAACCCTAATTAGTTTTAATTAACCCTAAGAGTCCAATGAAAATTAAATTAGCTATATATAACCGAAATTACGCCAAAGGGACCTAATTAGCTATAATTACTTAGCCCTAACAAAAACCTAATTAGGACTAATCAACACGACTCCGCACAATAAAACCAGCCTATTAGCTCAAAAATGTAGTAACATTTTAGAACTTGGTTAATATTGATGTGTTTTTGCACCTCCGTTCATATATATATAGTGCCGATGATGATTTCTGTCAAATTATTGTCTTTAATGTGTTAATGTCTTTGTAATCTATCTATATAAAGTCAGATATGGAAAAGATACGGGCTATTCGTGGCCGAGCTGGACGCCGAGCTGCTTCCTCCCTGGTGGGTCCCACCTCGTCATTAACCACTGATGACGAGACACAGAGTGTTCGCTTACAGCATATGGTGTCCAGCTCCAGCCCCAGCCCGATGCAGATTCATCCCACACGCGCGGTGATTCTCCTTCTTCTGTGGGTTCTACCTCAGGTATAGTTGATAACGGTGTTTAGTACATTTTTGCTACCCTTATATTTAAAGTAAATTTGAACTGTATTAATGTATGTGTTTTGTAGGATCTCTACGAGGCCGTGGCCCGACACGCGGGGTACGCATCGACCCCCAGCGTAAACAGAGAGTTACGCTCACCCAGGAGGGCCTGTAAGTAAAAAAAATCACATCATGCGTTATATTTAAAATTTTGGGGTGTTAATTTATATTTGAACTGTATTAATTTATTTATTTATTTCTTTGGCAGGATCCTGGAGAATCAGGCGAGGACGAAGATCAGGTTTCTTGTGAAGGGTCGATTCTTTGAGCCACGCCTGTACTGGAAGGACTGGGATGGCGCTGCGAGGGAGTCCCTATAGGAGGAGTGACTGGTACAGTGAAGTATTTTGGGCGGAACATGCCGAGCCGGCCCCGGATCAGCAGGATCTAGATCCGGGACTTGGCAAACCCTGATGAGCCCCTTCTCCTGCCCGGCCCCAGCTTGTCCCCCCCCCCCCCCCAGCTTGTACTCTTCTCCCCTCCTCTAACCGGCTGTATTCGGTTCCCGACTTGTTCATCATGACTTTTTTTTATAATAAACATTTTTTATGATTGATTATGTATATTTCTTTGTGTATTGATTATTGTGCGTTGTTGTTGAGAATTGAAATATTTTTTGCAGGTTTGGGTAATAGAAAAATGAAAAAAAATTTGACTTTTGGCGACGGATTAATTCTGTCACTAAAAGTGTCCTACTATCAGCTTTTTAGCGACGAAATATTCCGTCGCCAAAAGGCTTATTTAGCGACGGAATGTTCCGTCTCTAAAAATGACGGTTATTCCGTCGTTAATTTCACAAAGCAGAAAATAAATTAAAATACGTAAAACATAATTAGCGATGGATATTCCGTCGCTAATTAGTAAATAACTTCGTTGCTAAAAATGTAATATTAGACGACGGATTTGAAAATTTCGTCGCCAAACTTTTAGTTACGGGCTTTTACACGACTGACTTTTAGCGACGGTAAATTCATCGCAAAAATTATTAGCGACGGATTTTGGGCATTTAGCGACCGATTATCGCCGCGCCCATGCGCCATAATCATGTTACAGGCCTCCGGGCATCACACTTATTCACCACACCATGCGCCCCCACCATGGATTTGGAACATGCTTCGACCCACTCTCCGGAGTGTGCAGCATTCCGGGGGCTCCGCTCGTAGTGCTCCAGCATGAGGACCCCTCATTGCGGCATGGGCTTAGCGCCATCGCCGGCTCAATCACCGGGGGCTCTGGTCCTCACAACAGGATGGGTTCGTAACCCTGGAGCCATCGTCGGCACAACTAGAGGTGTCAAATGGGTCGGGCTTGGGCCGGCCCAGCCCAAGCCCTTCAGGCCTCTAGCAAATCGAGCCAGGGCCGTGCCAAGGGGGCTGCCAACCGGGCTGGGCCTGGTTCTGGGGATATCTGGGCCCTGTCCAAGCCAGGCCCTAGGCCCAAAATTTAGGGTCGGGCTTGGGCCGGGCCCGAGCCCAAATTTTTTTTTTGATTTTTTTTTTGGCATTTTCTTGTTATTCAAGGTAAGGGTTTTAATTATGGTAATTTTTTGTTATTGTTTAAGCAAATTGTATTCTAGGCACGTCCAATATTCATAATTTAACGAATCTTATGTTTATCCTTTTATGTCATTATAAATCATAAACATTGAAGATAAATGTGTTTATAGGTCCTCCTCCTTTTATCCGGGCTTGGGACCGGCTGCTTGTAAACAAACAAGCGAAGTTACCTATTTTTTTTATATATATACGGAAAAATATCTATCTTGCTTGTAAAAACTTATCATATATATATATATATATATATGAAAAAAAACTATATTTTGTGAGAAATTTTATTCTTAAAACTTAAGAGAAGGAAAATAAAAAGAAATTACCTAATCATCCGAAAGTACTTCAACATCCGAGTCACTGCTCTTCCTATCATCAATCGGTTTATCTTGCTCGCGGTATTTCGCATCAAGATAATCCTTCCAACATACACATAGCTCGAGCGACTCGGGGTTAAGACGACTCCTCCTGTCATCCAAAACCCTCCCGCTCGCTGAAAATGCCGACTCTGAAGCAACCGTAGAGGCTTGCACTGGCAGTACATCCCGTGCAATTTGAGCTAAAGTTTTATACATGTTTTGATTTTGTTTCCAAAAATTTAACAAATTAAAATTAACATGTTCTTGCATTGATAAATCACCATAATGATCAGTATTTGAATATACACCAATCTCATTAAAAGAGGAAAAAGTAGACGAACCTGCCGAATTAGAAGTACCTTCACCTGGTAGTTGTCTTGCTACTAGATGTTCAAAGCCCTTAAGGTATGGCGCATAATACCTCTCAGCAGTCGATGATGAAGCTCGTCCGCGCACGTCAGCAGAATTACGATAGAGGTTGAACAGTTCCTCAAATGTCTTGCTCACTTTCGCTGTGAGTGCGGTTGTATCCTCCACTGGGTGGCACATTAATATCGATATCTCTTGTATCGAGACGTTCACGCCATGCAACTTTAACCTAGGATCTAAACAAGTAGCAACAGCAAAAACAACAGGCAGTTCACTCCAATATTTATTAAACTTTTTATCCATCACTTTTACTATTTCCTCAAAGGGTCCTATATATCTCCATTTTGATAACATTGTAGCCATCTTGAGAATTTCTATTACAGCGAGAGGAGAGGTGGGATAGTACGTACCAGACAATAAATTGGTAGACGTGTAAAATACCTCCAAAAATTCAGCTAGGTATGTGGCCATCTGCCATTCCTCTTGAGTTGGCAAGCCGGCTGGGAACTGGGTTAGTAGAAAATGCGTATAGACTTCTCTGTATGCCAGAATGTGTAAAAGCATATGGTATGTAGAGTTCCACCTGTGGACCACATCTGTAACTGCTCTCCTGCGAGGCATATTATATTCAACACACAACGTTTTAAATTGTTGTGTTCTCGGACTCGAACTATTAACATACGCCGTCATACCCCTCATTTTGACAAGAATATCTCCTGCAGCAGCTAAACCATCTTGAACAATTAAATTAATTATATGACAAACACAACGAACATGAAATAATTTACCAGAAAGTACAGGTTTGAGGCCCTCCTGTAAAGCATCAACAGCAGCTGTATTGTTAGAAGCATTATCAAAACTAATACTCATAATCTTATCCTTTAATTTAAACGTGGTACATGCTTTTAATATAATAGTAGCAATGTTCATTCCATCATGCGGAAAAGGAAAGAGCTCGAAAGCGATGATTCTCTTGTGCATAATCCAATCGGCATCAATCCAATGGGCTGTCACACAAGTATAACTAACAAAAGTAAACGGAGATTGCCAAATATCAGAAGTAAGACTAACTTTACCGTCAAATTTATCGAAATAATCGATCAGGCGTGCTTTAGCAGCATTATACTGTCGGAGTGCATCGGATCTAGTTGTGTTTCTATGAACCTTTTTGTACAAAGGTTGAACGTATGTGTTCATATATCTAGAGTGCTTAGCATTATCGGCAAAAGAAAAGGCTTGTTCATCGTGAATAACAAATTCAGCGAAACCGACCGCTCTCTTTGCTCTCGCTGATTATAAACAAATAACTTACCGTCAAAAGATAACTGCGTTTGGGTAGGTTCGACGTGGCCTTGTCGAGGTGCACACTGAGGGTAATGCCTGTTAAGATGTCCATTACCACTACCAGACGAAAATAATTTAGCACAGTACTTACATCGAGCTTTTCGGATGCCGTCCACCGTAACGACATCAAAATGATTCCAACACTCGGCTTTCTTTTTTTCCCCTTTTGGACTTCTGGCTCATTACCGGAGGCATTGCTCGGCCCTTCTTCATCATGACCAGGCATAGGGTTAAGATTATGCCACGGAGTAGTAGCTTCGCCAACCGAGCTGCGTCCTTGACTATAATGCGGGGGGTCTTGATCAGGCGTGTATTCAAAATCTGGAATGTTTTGATTGAACTCCCAATTGGCTTGGGTATCTATCATACAGCCTGTACTCATTCGTCCAGGAACGAATGGTTGTGGTGGTGCTTGGATTGGTGTTTGTGATGGCTTGGTGCTGGCGCTCGTGCTGGTGGTGGTGTTTGTGATGATGATGATGTTTTTCGTGATGATGATGGACGCCTCAGTTTCTTCAATAATCCAGCCATATTTGACGCTAAATAAAATTAGTAAGAGTAACTAAATACACAAGTATAAGAGCAGTAATTAGTAATTAGAAATAACAATTAAAAGAATTAAAGAGTAACAAATGAATTACTGAGGGTAATTCGAAATTGGAGAGAGGTAGTAATTAAAAAAAATTAGTAATAGTAATTGATAAATATAAAAATTCACTAATTACTAATTACTAGACAAAAGAATTAGAGAGTAACAAATTAATAAGAGGAGTGATTAGTAATTAAAATTTAACAAAAGTAATAATTAGTAAACAAGAGTAATAATATGCAAGAGTACTAATTAGTAAATAAGAGTAGTAATTAGCAAGAGTAGCAAAGCTTGTAGAAATGTAGAATGTTTATATAAGAGAGAGTAAGAAGATTGGTGTGAAAAATTAGAGAGAAATAGTGTGAATTTATAGATTTTTGAAACTTCACAAAAGACCAAAATACCCCTAAAAACTATCCGTTTATAGTTGTTGGGGTGGGTAAGAGTGTAAAAACCTTTAAAGGAGTTGGAACAATTAAATTAGACTAAAATACCCCCCAAACTAGTCGTTATATTGCTGTTGGGGGGGGTAAAAGTGGAATTTTAGAAATGAATGGGGAATAAATCCGTTGGGGGAAAAGGGGGAAACACCAAAATTTTAAACAGTGGGGCCTGCTGAAAAGGGCCGAAACCGGGCTAATCCCGGGCCGGAAAATCGGGCCAATTCCCGGCCAAACCCGGGCCTCTTTTCGGGCCGGGCCAGACCCGGGCTTTTCCGGGCAGGGCCGGGCCCGGGCTTTTTCTCAGAAATGCTTGGCCTGGTCCAAGCCCAGGCCCTAAGCCCAATTATTTCAGGCATGTACTGTTCATGCAAGGGCCGGGCTGAACCGCGGGCCGCCCGGCCCGTTTGACAACTCTGGGCACAACCTTAAAGCCACTAACATCGCACTTGCAAGAAACTATGACACGAAGACTTCACCGCAACGGACCCTAAGCGCCAAGCGGTGACCATGGTCACTCATGTTACTCATGTTGCTGTTGATCGTCGACACCACCAGGCCAATGACCCACGGGTCACTCCAGGACTGGAGTAGGTCCTTGGAGGGCATCGCGCCTAGTCCGCCTGGTAGTTGGCTACAGGGGCAACCCTCACCGCTGTCAGGTTCTCAGCGCGTCTCTTGACACACCTTGTGGGATTCAGTAAGGGCTTGGACTGGAGGCTGGGGCAACGGGCTACTCTGATCATGCTACTACAGCGTGATCAGTTTCCTCAGACGAGCAGAGAGATGCTGCGAGGGCAGGGCTGCACAAACTTGGGGACCGGCAGTCCAACGAAGAATCAGTACTTTGGCCCCCCTGGCGACGCGTCATTCCCAGGGGTGACACATGTCAAATTACGACACATGCACATTTTTACCTATAAATAGTGGACTTTAGAGCTTTTTCAACATCTTTCTCTCATTTGAACTTTTCACTTTCTCTCTCTAAAAAGACATTCTCTCTGGAATTCTAGTGAGAGAAACACACTTGGACTCCCGTCTCCGGACCCTCGACGCTGCATCCTTGACACGGACCGTCGACTGTCGGCCCTGTTCGTTGTCGCCCTGCCTACGCGGCGCTGCCAGCTCTTACGACCTGTCTGGGGAGCCTTGCTCTCAGCCCTTACTCCGTCCTTGTTGTCTCCCGCTTTGTCTACCTGAAAGCTGACTCAGACTACATCCTTTGTGGCACCTCCACGTAGCATCGAACCCTTTTCCGCATCAACAAAGTTGTAGATCAAAGCCTTACTATTATGGTGAAAAGCACGTACGTTTGCATCAATGCTTGATGACAAATTAATACAAGACTAATAAAAAAAAGATTCGCCTTACTCGGATTGCTATTAAGAAAATGCTTTTGTGTTGCTATTAAAAATAGATGATAGAAGTACCTTCTATCTTTGCCCTACTCGTTTAATATAAATTCCAAACCTTCAACACCTTCCATTGATTAAATCAATGGAATGCATTTTTCTATAAACAAATTTTGACTCATATCCGAGTTGTAAGAATCTTCATTCAACCCCATGTATAATGATAATCATTAAGTGTTTCTAGTGACTTTTCTTCTAACATTCTCAGCGACAATTATCAGCAGCACTTTTTTAATGTCACTAAATAAAAGTCACTATAGATACTTAGAGACGATTGATTGTCGCTATATAGGGAGTAGGAGGAAAATTGTTCTAATTGGAGTAGCAGTTAAATTTTTTTCTTCTACTAACTAGAAACAGGTCAAGCTTATTAAGTTAAAATGGGGGTGAGAAAATTTTTCAGCACCCTCAGGGTCAAACGATACTTTCTCCTGTCTAAATGCATTTGGTTCCTCAATTTGGGGATCCATGGTGCTTTTCATGTTGACGATTATTATATCTCCTTATATTTAAATGCATATGCATCCTCAATTTGGAGAGTCCATCTTGCTGTTCCTGTTAATGTTATTATTATATCTCCTTGTTATTTAATTAAAGGCATTTGGTTCCTTAACTTGGAGAGGCCTAACGGTTATTATATCTCCTTGCACTTGCTTCCTCAATTCGGAGAGTCCAACGCGCTTTTTCTTTTTACGACTATTATATCTCCTTGTTATTTAAATGCATTTAGTTCCTCAACTTGGAGAGTCCACCATGCTTTTTCTGCTAACAGTTATTATTGTATCTATTTATTATTTAAATGCATTGGCTTCGTCAATTTGTAGAGCCCATAATGCTTTTTCTGTTAACTATTATTATATATCCTTGCTATAGATAATTTTAAAGGTAGTCTTTAAAGTTATTCTTCCCGCGACCTCCCGTTCTAACCAGATTCCAATCCCTAGGTGGGCCCGCCTTCAATTCTTCTCAATTACCACCCAAAAGACCATGCAGACTTACACGTCGCCAAACTTGAAGGGGAAAAATTTTGCTGCACACCAAGGAGCAGCGTCAAGCTGCTACCCTCCACGTGGCAGCACGTCATTGGTCCAACATCAAGGCCATGCTCTTCACACGTGATCGGGCTGGCTGGAGAAAGGTAATGGACGTTAAGCACGTCCCTGAAATTTTGGAAGAGAAGATAATCAGCAACAGTCTGTTTCTCTTTCTATATATCTCTCTCGTAATCATGTAGCAGTCTATTTCTCTCTCTCTCTCTCTCTATCTCTTCCTTCCCGTATTCTTCCTCCCCCACCACACTTCAAGAACTTATTCATGTCTTGTTGCAGCTTCATTGAGTACCTGCG
Organism: Escallonia herrerae; assembly: GCA_033070095.1. Taxonomy (NCBI): domain Eukaryota; kingdom Viridiplantae; phylum Streptophyta; class Magnoliopsida; order Escalloniales; family Escalloniaceae; genus Escallonia; species Escallonia herrerae. Next base: position 119,775 of record JAVXUP010000989.1, on the reverse strand, counting down.
CCTTCTGGGTTGCACAAATGGAAATGAAAGAATCAAACTCAAAGCTTTAATGTAATAAATATGAAAATTACCTCGACCAGGTACTGAACAAAGAGACCAAATTGAAAGAGGATAGACGGGGCCAACTCATTGATGCTTCAGTGAAAGCTTCATTGACTTGAAAGCTTATTCATGTTTTGTTGCAGGTGTTGTTGTTCTAAGTAATATCTTTTCTCTGGTTAGGGACCTTGCAACAGTAGTGAAATTTGAAAAACTATTCCCCAACAATGCTATCCATAATTGGCAGTTTCTCAGAGTTTAGCAAAATATTTGCAGCTACATCTGTCCACCCAAAAGGTTTATTCTCATGCTAGCTAAAATGACTGCTCCTGATTAGTTCATTTAACTTGTTTTATATTCTCTTGTTATAATCCAAGTGGTGCAATATACAGCTACATCCAATTCTGACTCGCATTTAAATTTTTTTGTCAAGTTAATGGCTTCAATTTGTGTGAAATCAAAAATGAGTTCTGTTAAGTGAACCGAGCTCAGTCTTGAAAATGGGTTCAAGCTGTAAGGCTCATGTCAGCTTGTGAAAAAAGCCAATTATAAGTTGTTTATTTAGAACGAATGCAAAACTCTGAGAAGGATCATGCCTTCTTTTGCAGCTTCTTTCATGCCTTTCTCATGTCCACCCAAGTCCAGCCACCCAAGAAAAGGGATCACGTCAGTATCCTTTTTACTCTCTCCTGTCTAGCCATTCATTTAGTCTACATGATGTTGAAGCTTGGAAGAGTTTTACTACATCCTGCTCGAACTTGGTCCCTTTTATTTCTCCTCTCCCCTGGACTTAGATTCTCCATCCATATTCCATCATGTAATCAGAATCAACCCCCATAATATCTTGTATACAGAAGGAATAAAAAGGAGAATCGGTAGAAAGGGAGAGGATTAGAGGAAGGAGGTTGAGATATATTGCCGAGAGAAAGCAGAACTGAGGAGAGGAGGAAGTTGCAGCCCATTTCAACCAAACAACAACGTTTCTGGGTGCACCACAGGCAATGCACCTGTGGTCACACACAGATTCAGCCCTTTGTTCAGTACCTGTTCCAGGATATATCATTTCCATTTGAATGATGGGCTTCTAGAAACCCTGTTATATATGCATAGGGATGGCAATAAGACCCGCAACCGGCGGATCCCCGCCCCGCCCCGCTCTTATAGGAGCGGGTCTTTTTGACTTTGACCAGACCACGGGGCGGGTATGGTTTTTTTAAAAAAAATCCGCAGCGGGTTAGGGGCGGGTATGGTATTTAGTCCAAACCGCCCCGCGACCCGCCCCGCCCCGAGACCCGCTTCCGCCCCGGTATTTAACCCTACTCATCTTTAATCCTAGCCGTCCATCTCACACCTATACAATTTGTCCTTACTCCTTATCATCCCCATTCCCAACCCTAATTCCCAATCAATCTCTCTCTCCCGACAACTCACACTCTCACTCTCTGCCGACGACAGAGGTGTCGCGCCGCCGTCGCGCCTCCTTCTTCTCTCCCGGCCTCTCCTTCGCACAGTCGGCGACTGACCATTTACTGATCTAAGGCACCGTCGGCGACTCGCAACAACGAGCCATCAGACACCAAGCCGTCGCTGTCGCCGTCGCCTGTGATGATGCCATCGCAGCTTGCGACGACTCCACTGAAAGCTCTGCCGAAGGCTACGTCGACGCCGCTGCCTTCTTCTCTGCCGATGGCTACGCCGGCGCCGCTGCCGTCGAGCTTGCGACTGCTCCACAGAAGGCTCTGCCGAAGCTTACGCCGGCGCCGCTGCCTTCTTCTCTGCCGAACGGTCGTGTTTCAGGGGTACATGTTTTTCGATTCAGCAAGGGCGAGGCGGGTCCGGGCGGGTCGGGTTTTCTACATTCTCATAGGGTCGGTTATGGTATTTCACATAAATAACCCGGTGGCGGGGCGGGGCGGGGCGGGGCGAAGTTCCATGACAAGCGGGGCGGGTTCGGATTTTAGGAGATCCGCATCCGACCCACCCCATTGCCATCCCTATATATGCAGATATGAGGACGTCATTGAGATGAATTGAGTGATATATTGAAGACCAGGATTTCTTGGAGTGTGGCGGGGAGGAACAACACTGAGAGAGAGAGAGAGAGAGAGAGAGAGAGAGAAATCGACTGCTAGGTGATTACAAGATAGATATAGAGAGAGAAACAAACTGTTGCTGATTATCTTCTCTTCCAAAATTTCAGGGACGTGCTTAACGTCTGTTACCTTTCTCCAACCAGCCCGATCACGTGCGAGGTGCATGGCCTTGACGCTGGACCAATGATGTGCTGCCACGTGGAGGGGTAGCAGCTTGACGCTGCTCCTTGGTGTGCAGCAAAATTTTTTCCAACTTGAAGGCTACGTAAAACTCCAAAAATGGTGGAACACGGCAATGCGTGATAGTTTGATAGTACTAAATAGTGGTATTTAAACTAAATTTTTGAATAAATTCCAAACTTTAGAAAAAAAAAATACACATCTTGCAAGGTAATTGTTCAGGATTTTAATGTTTTCTTGTGTTATTTTTTCGATAAAATCTGTTAATATCAAGCGTTATTAATTTGAACAGGTAAATATGTTAGATTAATTGGTGTGTTACGCCAACTATCAAATTGTAATCTCATTATATATATTATTATACATACTACTAGAGAAGTCTAGAAGCTGTGTATGAGAGTTTCAAATGTGTTCCACGCTAAAGCCACGTTTGGTTACCTGCCTATTCTACTATAATTTACTTTTTATTTATCCCAATGTTTTTCAATAACTCCTTGCAGATAGAGTAGAATCCATTTTGACATATGCTTCATATATTTGCGGAAATAAAATATTTTGTAAATCTAGTTTTTGACTGTTTGAAATGGTAATATAATAATCAAGTTAATAAATGCTTTAATATCTTCAAAAGAAAAAAAAAAGCTGACAAATGTATTTTCATTTTTGTGCAAGCTGCATGGTGTTTTTTTTTTTTGTTTGTTAATGCAAGCTGTTGTTTGACCATGATATGTGTTCTTACACCTAGCAACAAGTACATAGGCATTTGTAACGAATAAACTATGTATTCCATATAACAAAAGGTAATGATCCCTTCAATTCTCTAGTAGTTTAAAACTTACAAATTATTAAAGTCTAACAAAAGGTAACGATACCTTTGATTCTCTAGTCAGGTGTCAACAGGGTTACTTATTATTAAAAAAAAAGAGTAACAAAAGGTGCCCTTTGATTCTCTAGTATAAGACTTTTAAATAATAAAAAAGTAACAAAAGGTAATGAATGATCCGTTTGATACTCTAGTCAGGTGCCACTAGGATTAATTTTATTAATAAAAGAATAACTGAACTCGCGCTGTGAGGATTGTGAGTGGTATAGTGCATGGTTGTGGAGTTATTGAAAATACTTAGAACAGATTAACGAGCAGAACATTTACGCTTAGTAAACATCGCTCAGTTACCTAAGCTCGAGCTTCCGTTACCTGGACCCTCCATGGCTGGAACTTGGACATCATTCATGGGAGCTATTTAAGAATCGGTGAAGTCTTTGTGCTTTTGGTCCGAATGTTAAAAGGGTCCACAATTGTAGTACTGAGTACAAGTCACTTTACAAGCCCTAAAAACCAAGCTGGGAATAGCTGTTTGGTCAAATTAAGATGTAACCAGGGGTTGGAAACAAAGCACGTGAGAAAGTTTATATCATGGTACTCACACAAAATATGGACGTCTCATGCCCCTCGCGATACATCATCGCAACACATGTCAAGATGATGTGTCGCGGGATGATATATTGCACAAAGTGATTCCAAAATAAAATAAAATTTATAAACACCATATGGTGAATATGAAAGCGTAGATGAACGTAAATATTATCTTGGATGAGATTTTAATTCCTAGATTAGTTCATTTATATTAGTAATCTTATGTTATATGAAGACTAGCTATAAATATTCTACAACTGTACCTAATCAATACACTAATCTATTAATACTTACCTTTGATAATTATATCCCTAGACAATATTCTCTAATGAGAAAATAAAAATCTATACATCCAGAAAAATAAATTGGTTATGAGATTTAGAAAAGAATTTGGTCTTACACTTAATTTGAATATGGATAGAGTCTTTGTTTTAAATTTAACTAATTTTACAAGACTAAACAATATTATATTCATCAATTTTTTTGCTAATCAGAGAGTGACATTAAATAAAAATCATCCATTACATAGTTTGTCTTCTCGTCACGACATCTCCATGATTTACATTACACTACTTGATATCACACATAACAAAGCACTAGTACCATAAGCCCATACAAAAGACATATATTTCTAAAGACTGGGATTATAAAAGGTTTTCACTTATCCCAACTTGATGTGCCGTCGTTCGGGCTTGACAAGCAAAAGCTAACAAAAGATGTGCTTCCTTAAGTAGTCTAGATCCCACTTTATCTACACAAAAGGTGTGAAAGCCTGGTAGGATAATGCAGAAGTCATATATAATAGGAGCCACGGTGTCTAAAATATCTTCAGATTCAGACAGCTGGGAGTACAAAAAATTAGAACATGTAAGTAACGTAATATCTAAAAGGTTTCTTTCTATAGCCCATTTTGAAGTCATCAAAAGACCCTTTGTCATATGCAGTGTATAAATCAGATGAGCATAAAGAGAAAGCAATTGAACCACAACGGATCATACTAGTGTTGAAGCAACAAAGTCCAATACCAGCTTGGAGGTTTTTTGGGTCAAAAGTAATATGTATTCCAATATTATGTTAGTCAGGTTTGCACACAAGCACACGGTTGGGTTAGAGGTAATTTGCAGTGTGTTTGGTTATAATTAATACTTGGTAGAAGGATAAAGTAAATTTGAAAGGTCAGAATTAAGGGAGAGTGCAACTATATGCAATAATGGTTGCGGTCAGTTGGTTAATTTGCTCAATAACTACACTATGGTTGAAATTTTTTATTGTATTGTTGACCCCAGGCCAATACATATTTCCCACAAAACAAATACAAACAAAATCTCAAAATTGATATTTATCATAATAAATTATCATTTTACAAGTCAAGTTAAGGTAAAACAATGAGAGATATCAATATTTATATGTATTAAATCTATGGTGCGAAAGTCAGGTGGGAAAACTTCAACGAAATTAAACAAAGGCCGAGAATGTTAGTGAAGTGAAATAGACTCAAAATTTGGTTTGATGGAGAACCATAGAGAATAGGTCTAACGTAACGAGTCCAGTATATTACATGAAACATCAATTTATCAAGATTACTCCTTTTTAATGGATTGCCTTGAATGATCCATTGAATAACCTATCTATATAATATTTGAAGAGGATATCCTTTTTGGTGTAGCATCTCTTTTCGTGTCACATAACTACATATCTAGCATGGTGATAAGTGATGTTCCAAGAAATTATTTAAAAGGTGACTCAAAATAGAAATCTTAGATGGTTGATAAGTACCTATTATGATATGTTTAGTTTTTATAATTTAACATCTTTTGAAAAAATATAGTTAAAATAAATTCTAAGGTTCAAGCTTGATATTATAAAAACATCATGTTGCTAAGTTTATCTTTGCAAACGTATCGCGTGTGATATCGAAACCAGTATTACATATAAAAAGAATGTCAATTTTGATGTAACTCCCTTTTTGGTGTTACAGGATTAACTATCAATTTAGAATAGTGACACGTGGTATTACGAGAAAATTATTAAAAAAATGACACAAAACAAAAATATTAAATAACAATTACGGAATAACTGCATAAAGCATGTTTAATTCTAAAATACTTATATACCATGCTTATTTTCATAATAAAATTCAAATTTGCAATATTTATTTTCTGCATGCGGATCGCACCACAAATGCTAGTTCCCAAGACAAACAATAATCCAATAAAGAACCTACAAGGAAAACAATAAGCCGAGAGCTGTACATATAGCTGAAATAGTATCAACCACCAGATCGGGAACGAAAACCTTCAAGGCGATTAGTAGAATTGTTATAACTATTGTGACAACCACAAATGCGATGAGGATGACTCTTTTGGTTATCCCTGCAGAAGATGGCGGTGTTTTGGCTCCCACAGCAACCTTGCGACTGCATTACCAACAATAGAGAATGCGTTGAGACATACAACATGTTGAAATATTTTAATAAAATAAAATGTACATTATAGCATTGTTATTATATTGCAATTTATGGCTATATGTATTTACTTACATGTAAATTATGAAATGAGTTACAAATGCATTAATGAATATTATTAACTCAAATGTGTTTATGGTGTATATAATATACTTTATTAGTTGGCATTATTGGAATGGTTATGATTATTTCATGAGTTACAAAGGCTTTTAATCTTACTTATGTGGCCAATAAATGGATTATGTTTGGCCAAGTATATAAGGTCGTGGGGTGTGACATAGAAGATTTGAAGCAACTATGCTTCCAAACTTAGTCTTTTCTTTTCTACTATCACAATGTTTTTCTCTATATCTATTATATATATTTTTATATTTGGGCAACGTGATCGTGGATTGGTTCATACCGTCTTCCTGTGGACGTGCACATGGAGGAGACATAGCTGCGTCAATGAGTTTTATCTTTGAGACATTATCTGTCGTTAACACCTGCACGTAAGGAGGCGATAACGTCTTTAGGACAGTGACTCTGTCACGACTCTCATGGACGAGCTATTTTTATATCCTTTTATTACTTTAGATTACTTAATTTTATCAAGAGTTCATATAGAATTACTTTTAATTATTTGTTATTATTTGCTATGTTTAATCTCTTGATATTGTTAATATTTTGTTGTGGTAAATACAAATCAAAGCCTAAATATTTCAACAGGTAAAGACGTTAAGGTTTTGATTTGTATATAGCTTAAGAAAATTCTGAAAAAAAAAAAAAACGGTTTTAGTATCACCGCCACTTTATGAGGGGCTTTGGGATTTTCCTACGAGTGAGTTTTTCGGATGGCATTTCAAGGATTCAAAAAGAAATTCGGACCAGCTGCTCCTCCAACATAGTAACTGGCGTTTGGCTTCCCTGCTCCGTTCTCCGCCGCTCCAAGCCACTCAATTCCTCCAGGGCAATCATCATTTTTAGTTTATAGAAGCAGTCATTCTGTGGATGATACTAGTTCTTTGAGTGAAGCTCAAAGTTCTTCTTCATCTTATTCTATGTGGGGTAATCAGTCCAAATTTCACAGCACTTTGGCCAACTCACTGACACCACAGGACCTGCCCTTGGTTCCTTCTGTTGGTACTTGCGATTCTGGAAGAAATTTCTCAAACAAGCATGCAAATGTTCAAGGCGTGGCTGGGCTTGGCTTGGCTTGGCTTTTGCCCTTGTGTAAATGCACTGCGTGGTGTCTCTGTATAATGGTGGAGGTACAAGGCTTTAAAGAGTAGGGAATGCCAAGGTCGCATGGTGGCAATTGCTGCAAAATATCATTTATGTTTGTCATGGAAACCTCCTAACACTACATAACTGAATACCGAGATAATACCGTGATATTTTCATATCAACGTTGAGGTAATTAAGTTCTAACTTATAATTAGTTAAGTTGCACATTTGATACCTCCATTTGTATGGAAATAAAATGAAAGACTATCTGCATATTGTGCAAATTGATTTGGCATAGATGATGTGTTTGTGATCCTATTGTTTAGTTATATTTATTTGAATTGACACTATGTGACATAGCGTGGCTTTCTTGTTTATTACTATACACGCAAGTGATTTGAGTTACTAATTTTGGTAGCGTGACGAAGAGTTTTATGGTAAAAAAAGGCAATTGATTTGAGTTCTTGAATCAAGACACTTTTGTGTGATACTTGGTATCTATTTAATTTTGTATGAAATATTTTTTATTTGTGCCAATTTTCATGGGCTTCACCTTTGGGCTAATGAGCTCATTTTGTAATGTTTGAAAATTACGTGAAAATTCAATTTTCACGACCACCTAAAAATAGTTTATAGCAGTTGTAATAAAAGTGACATTTTCTTTTTGGTAAAATATTTTATTAAAAAAAAGAGGCTTCATTAAAACCGGATTTGTTTTGATAGTTTTACTTATAAATTATATTATATATTACAAAATAATTTATCTTTAGTGCTAGCTAATGTCAGGTATAATGCTAATAATGTGATTTAAAAAGTGTTACGTTTTAGATGAAGGGGTAAACGTTTTCTCTGTATGATGAGCGTACATCTCTTACTTGCATTAGATGTTTCATGAGCTACCACTTTCATCTAGCTCTTTGTTTTAGGGATATCAAATGGAGAAAAACAAAGAAAAAATCAAAATGAACTTTTGCTAGATACTTTTTGTGTATGAATTGTATTAAGATTCTTAAAATATTAGTTTGATAGCGTTTTGAATATAAATTGAATAGTTTTCAAACGGTTTATGGTAAAGTAAATAAAAACTTAATATTTAGATATAATGATACCATGTTATGATTTTTTCAGGACATAATATTTAGTGATAATAACATGGATGTCTTTACTTATAGATTATTATGTTTGTCTGTAAGTAGTGCATTTTTAAAATAAAAAAAAACCTACACTTATTCTTTTCTGACACATGGTTTTGATTTGGAAAAGGAAAAAGGAATTTTTGAGATTTTACATATAGAGTTATAGTTTAGTAAACCACCTAAAGTTAGTTTATGGAGTTTTCTTTTAGATAGAAAATTTTCATGAGATTATCTGCTTTTGTAAAATAGTTAGCTTGAAGCTGATGTTTTTTGCTGAGTGTGTTTATGAAATAAATTGTTCGATAAAATTATGAAAATCCTTATTTCAATGTTAAATTCTTTGATAAATACATGTCTACGAAATGTGAAGGTACATGATTTGAAGATAATTATGATTTCTTGAGTCATGTATATACAAAGAAGATTAGCGACATAAAGAACATCTATATATAATATATTTTTAATTTTAAGACTATTTTAGCATGTCGCGTGCATGTACGCGTAGTAAGATTATGTAATATATCTCAAGCATGTATTTCTGTTTCTTGCATTTAATTTTGCTAGTTTGGATCTCTAGGCATATATGGTTGTTCTGTATAATTGAGCAAAAATCGTGGAAGAAGAAGGAAAGGGGAAAAAAAATGCAAAATGGATGTTGCTAAAGTCTAGAGATTGAAATTATACTTTGGTAACGATGTTAAATTATGATAACCGAAGTCTTTGACTTCTGATGACTGTTTTAATATTTATAGTTATGATATTTATATTTATTTCAAATGGTATCTAAGTTTTGATTTTTAGAATACAAGGCGTTAATTTTTATTTTTTTTTATACCAAATATTTGTCACAAATTCGAGACCATATTTGCAAGTGGATTTTATCTAACTCTTACAAAGCTTGAGAATTGAAATTCAAAATTCTTGAAAATTATCAGAAGATTTTTATAAAGTTGCTATTGATGTGAGATTATGTTATGCGAAGCATGACAAATGTTGAGGAAAACGTAGCTCCTAGTAGGTGAAAGACTACTGGTCACAATATGTTGAATACTAGTTCCTAGTAGTAGACTACTGATCAAAGATCTGATTCCTAGTAGTGAGGTTACTGTCATCCTAAGCGAAGTGGATGTTACCATTGAAACTTGATTTACTTAATGAGATCCAAAATGTTGCTTCAATGTGCACTGTTGGGCCCTTAAAATTCTTTAGATTTGTGACACTTCATCAATGAGAAGAAAATAAGTTGTAGAGGCTTCATAAAAATTGCGCAATTTGCCTCGGGAGTGCAGAGACTAGATCCTTTTTCACCTGAGGCGGATGGGGTGAGCCCACAGGGAGTCACCAGCGGGAGTAACCCATCCTTTGTGATGGGAGATCTCATGAAGAAGGTTCAATGGGTAGAAACAACCCGTAAAGCGTGACTCGTGATAAAAGTAGCACCCTTTTGTTAATAGGAGAGTGTCTCCTCCCCATTCGTGCGGTGCTTGTGCTACTTAGTGTGACGTCCAGGAAGGGGATTTCCCTGAATGAGCCCGAGACAAATATTTTTGCAAGGTACATGTCACACATACCCTTGGAGGACTCACCTAAGTGAGAGTGGTCGTGAGGCCGCGACTGTGGGAACCATATGGGCCATTCCCTAAAAACTCTCATGAGAATCAAGATAAGAACCCAAGGCCATTAATAGCGCTAACCCGCGAACTAACTCCCATATCAGTATTGTGTGTGTGACAACTGAAGTTTGGTCAAGTGACCTAATTCAAGGCGTAGTCCATTACGACACTCTCAAATGAAAGTTGTCGACACTAAGTGTTGGTTCAAGCCCGGAAGGCACCAACACCTATTACACAGTACAAGTTGCCCATCTTATTTATGTATTTTCTATTTTTTACTTTACGAGTTTATAAGTTAAAAAAAAGGAGGTTTATGAATTTATCATGATTTTCTTTGATATGATTTTAAATGTTTTAAACTTAGTTAGAACTATGAGACTTTATATACATTTCACCACTGGTTTTTTAACTGTTTTAGATCATCATTTTAATTTATCAAAATAGTGGGGTATTGTTGAAATATTTTAATAAAATGTACATTATAGCATTGTTATTATATAGCATTTTATGGCTATATGTATTTACTTACATGTAAATTATGAAATGAGTTACAAATGCAATAATAAATATTATTAACTCAAATGTGTTTATGGTGTATATAATATACTTTATTATTTGGCATTATTGGGAATGGTTATGATTATTCCATGAGTTATAAAGGCTTTTAATCTTACTTATATGGTCAATAAATGGATTATGTTTGGCCAAGTATATAAGGCCATGGGGTGTGACATAGAAGATTTGAAACAACTATGCTTCTAAACTTAGTCTTTTCTTCTCTACTATCACAATATTTTTCCTCTATATCTATTATAGATATTTTTATATTTGGGCAACGTGATTATGGATTGGTTCATACCGTCTTCCTACAGACGTGCACATGGAGGAGACATAGCTGCGTCAATGGATTTTATCTTTGAGACATTATCTGCCGTCAACACCTGCACGTAGGGAGGCGATAACGTCTTTAGGACAGTGACTCTGTCACGAGTCTCACGGACAAGTTATTTTTATATCCTTTTATTATTTTAGATTACTTAATTTTATCAAGAGTTCGTATAGAATTACTTTTAATTATTTGTTATTATTTTACTATGTTTAATCTCTTGATATTGTTAATATTTTGTTGCAGTAAATACAAATGAAAGCCTAAATATTTCAACACAACAAGTCTTCCTTTTTCTTATCTTGATACTCTCCTCCCACAGCTCTCTATCTAACACCATTTTTCTCTTGGAAAATTCAAGCCATGCTATTCAAAACTGGGAGCATTCAGATTTAGGGTGAACTTAACAGTCTCTTTAACTGAATTTGTCATCTTAGTTTTGCAGAGGTATACTAGCTTGAGTTCTAACCACACATATATATATATATATATATATATATATGTGTGTGTGTGTGTGTGTGTGTGTGTGTGTGTGTATTATAGCATATACGCAGGACAGTATAGATTTGGTAGAGATTTACCCGGTGGCCAGAGAAGGATGCGGACAAAAGGTGATGAGGTAGTCAGCCATGGAGCAAGCAAAGGCCCTATTCTTCTTCTTCCCATCATTTTCGTCGTACACATAACTGGGAGCCCAGGGACACCTACTTCCGAAATACAACGAATACTCGCTTGGCTTGCACACACCACGCGGCACATACCCCCCGTTACAGCAATTCTTGGGGTCACCGAATGCAAAGCAAGTGGTATTGCACGAGCCGCTTGTTTCGTAAGGGCAGCCGCCGTTTGGACCGTTGACGCAGGCGGTGGCCATGCAATTCGCCTCGCCATCGCTCTGAGGCACCACCAACATCGCCAGATTGTAACCGCGCGGGGCACTCACGCCGTAGAAGTCCAGTCCGGCGTTGCCGCTTATGTTGAACTCGGCTACCGTCACCGGCGGCACGGTCTGCGCAGGGTCGCATTCTGCAGACCCGTTGTCGCAATCGCCGGTGAGGCAGGTGAACCGACCGGTGAAGTCGTAGGAGCAGCGAGTGCGAGCCCAGAGCTGACCGAACCATGAGGCAGGAATAAAAATGGAAGCTGACTCGCCCGGTTCAAGCGTGAGAGTGGAGGTGGTTGCAACGGGCCGTGTCCCGTTGCCTGAAACCACCCTTGGCCAAACAGTGTAGCTGCACTGGTTTTCTAGCTTCAATTTCGTTGAGTATACCCCTGCTGCAGAAAGACAGAAAGGTGGGGCAAAAAACTTAGAAAGGAAACATGATCTTGAGACAAAGCAATCCCAAGTTCCAAGCTTTTCAAGTGTAGATTCATATATCTTTTGTGTGTGTGTGACATGATGCTGCTACTGATTGCGGTTCATCACCTGCAGAAAATAGTAGGATGGCATTGACGAAGAGGAGGGCACGGAAGAGGGTCTCGGCCATTGTATTACTTGTATGGCTGCTGGGAGGTTCGGTTCAGACTTCAGACTTCAAGAGTTCAGAGTTCAGAGGCGAGTTGTGATGCTCTGATTTGGCGCTTAAATGGGGAGGGGGTTTAAGTGCAATTGGCAGTGGAAATGCTGCTCTGATTTGACGTTTAAATGGTGAGGTGCTCTGATTTGACGCTTAAATGGTGAGGGGGTTTAAGTGCAATTGGCAGTGGAAATGCTGCTCTGATTTGACGCTTAAATGGTGAGGGGGTCTGATTTGACGCTCAAATGGTGAGGGGGGTTTAAGTGCAATTGGCAGTGAAAATGCTGCTCTGATTTGACGCTTAATTAAGTGCAATCGGCAGTGGAAATGCTGCTCCGATTTGACGCTTAAATGGTGAGGTGCTCTGATTTGACGCGGGGGTTTACAACTCTACAATTTTTTTTTCTTTTCTAATTTTAGTTAAGCATTAAGAATAATAGCAACACACGGTTGATATATTAAATTAAGCATTGGAGTACAATTCTTGAGGCCGCACAGCATTTCTTAGTCAAGGTGGGGTCGCACAAAAGTGGGACAGGACATGTCCAAAAAGAGCATCGTCCAACGACTTTGCCATTAACTTTCTTACTTGCCTTCTTTTTAAAGCAAAACCTCTCTTATCCTAAAAGCCAATGCGAGGACAAAAGCCAAGAGGGCATTTGCGCTAGGAATTTCTTAAGTCAGGGGTCAAATCCTGCATAATCTCTTAAGTCAGGGGTTAAATTATTAATAAAAGGTAATGATCCCTTTGATGCTCTATTATATTCCCTTGCTCTAAATAATTTTAAAGTTAGGCTTTAAATCCCAAGGGATTTAAAGCCTAGATTTTTGACAGCACTGAATACAGCTAGTTTAACTAGATTTTTGAATAAATTTCAGAATTTAGAAATCATACACATCTTAATAGGTAAATGTGTTAGTATTTTCATGTTTTTTGTGTTACTTTTAAATAAAATTTATTAATACTAAGGGTTTGTTTGACAAAAAAAAAATTTTGGTTTTCAATTTTTAAAGAGCAGTTTTTAAGGAGCAGTTTAATTTTTTTTTTTACAAAAACAAGTGAGTGTTTGATAACCTTTTTTTTTTTTGAGTTTTTTTTTTTTTGTATTTGGTAACCCTTTTTATTTTGACTTTTTTTTTTGGGTAGTTTCCAGTGGCGGTGGTGGTGGTGGGGCGTAGCGGTGGTCGACAGTGGTGGTGGCCGGCGGTGGCTGGTGGCTGCCGGAGGTGGCTGCTGGCGGCTGGAGGTGGCGCCGACAGTCGCCGGTGGCTGCCGGCGGCTGCCGGCGGCCGGAGGTGGCTACCGGCAGTAGCCGGCGGTGGTCGCCGGCCGCCGGAGGTGGCTGTCGGCGGTCGGCGGTGGCTGCCGGCAGTGGTGGCCGGCGGCCAGAGGGTGTTGGTGGTGGTCTCCAAAAAAAAAAACCAAAAGTGAAAAAAAAAAAAACAGTTTCTGGAGTTTTTTTTTTACTCTGCAGTTTAAAAACTGGTTTTTTAAATTGGAGAAGGAAAAAAAATGGTTATCAAACGCACTTTTTTTTTCAGTTTCCAAAACTGGAAAAAAAAAATTGCGTCAAACGTGGCCTAAGCGTTATCTTTCTAAACAGAAAAATATGTAACGTAAAATCGGTGTTATACTAATTAACAAATTATAATCTCACTATCGATTAGTAGAATACATTAGTAGAGAAATATAGATGTTGTATATGAGACGTTTCAAATGTATTCCACACTAAAGCCACGTTTGATAACCTATTTTACTATTTTTTACTTTCTATCAATCCAAATGCTTTTCAGTAACTCCTCCCAGATACGGTGGAATCAATAGTTTGTGATTCTAGTTTTCGAGCACCTGAAATGGTATATAATCAAGTTAATAAATTCTTTAATATCTTCAAAAGTAAATAAAAAATAAATAAAAAAAAAGGTGACAAGTGCAAGCTTCATATTTTTTTTAAAGTTAATGCAAGCTGCATGTTGTGTGACAATGAGATGTGTTATTATAAACAGCAACAGGTACATAGGCATTTGTGATGATCCCTTCGATTCTCTAGACTTGAAATTAATAAAAGAGCAACAAAAGGTAACGATCGCTCCCTTTGATTCTCTAGTATGTTTAAGACTTAGAATTAATGAAAGAGTAAAAATGGAAGCTGTCTCGCCCGGTTCAAGCGTGAGAGTGGTGGTGGTTGCAATGGGCCGTGTCCCGTTGCCTGAAACCACCATTGGCCAAGCAGTGTAGCTGCACTGGTTTTCTAGCTTCAATTTCGTTGAGTATACCGCTGCTGCAGAAAAACAGAAAGGTGGGGCTAGAAACTTAGAAAGGAAACATGATCTTGAGACAAAGCAATCCCAAGTTCCAAGCTTTTCAAGTGTAGATTCATATATCTTTTGTGTGTGTGTGTGTGTGTGTGTGTGTGTGAAATGATGCTGCTACTGATTGCTGTTCATCACCTGCAGAAAAGAGGAGGATGGCATTGACGAAGAGGAGGACAAGGAAGAGGGTCTCGGCCATTGTATTAATTGTATGGCGGCTGGGAGGTTCAGTTCAGACTTTAGAGTTCAAAAGTTCAGAGGCGGGTTGTGATGCTTTGATTTGGCGATTAAATAGGGGGTTTTTTTAAGTGCAATTGGCAGTGGATAAGCTGCCATCACCGCCCACTGGTATATTAGTTCCCATGAGACGTCGACGTCAATTTTTTTACACCAAAAGGATTTGCCATCATTTGGCGAGTACATCTGTCCCTATATATAGAATCTAATTGGTGAACAAAGGTAATGAGTTCCTAGGGAAAAGAAGAAGGGTTGAAAGGTCTGACGATTATGCTGGCAAAGGAGATCTCTCTAGCCTCAAGAACCGTTTCAAGAAATGGTTTTTGTAAAAGGAACTTTTACAACATACGACTAAACTTAATAGTTCTGCTAAGTATCCAAAATCATCAATTATAGAAATGCCAAATAAAAAATAAAATGCAAACTCAGATCTCTAACATTTATACATGGGGTATTTAAGCCTTCATGTACTCCAAGTTGTTAATTATTCCTAATTCAGGCTACCTCTTTGCCTAATAAGTAATGTTCGACTTCCCCTCCCAAGAAAAGGGCACGCTTTTCGTTTTCGAGGATCCACATTGCAATAGTGCAATTGCTAGCTACTTCCCTGCATGAAGAAGTAGTGTTTTAGGGGCAGTTGTTATGAAGTCAAAAATCATACCTATTGCATATGCCCGACATTTTTGAAAAAGAAAAAAAAAACAAACAAAAGATTGAAGTAAGTTCATTTTGCAACTCTACAATTTTTTTTTCTTTTCTAATTTTAGTTAAGCATTAAGAATACTAGCAACACACCGTTGATATATTAAATTAAGCATTGGAGTACAATTCTTGAGGCCGTACAAACAATTGACATGCCTCCCCACAGTTGATTTTTGGAGAAAATGTCTAGTTCCGTTCATTATCTATTTTGAGAGGTTAAACAGCATTGGAGTACATAATTAAAAGAGGAAGCTTACGTTAAATTAAGCATTGGAGTACAATTCTTGCTTAAGTTAAACAGCATTTCTTAGTCAAGGTCGGGTCGCACAAATTAAAGAGGAAGCTTCGTCCAACTACTTTGCCATAAACTTTCTTACTTGCCTTCTTTTTAAAGCAAAACCTCTCTGATCCTAATCCTAATTAAAAGCCAATGCGAGGACAAAGCCAAGAGGGCATTTGCGCTAGGAACTCTTAAGTCGGGTCAAATCCTGCATAATCCCTTAAGTCAGGGGTCAAATTAGGTAATGATCCTAAAAGCCAAGAGGGCTGCAGCTGGAATTCAGAGAGGTTTTGGAGAGACAAGTTAGATATTCTTAGGTAATGATCCCTTTGATACTCTATTAACTATCATTATAGCAGTAGAAGCTTGTGGGCCCTATGTCGGCCCGCCTTCATTTCTTTCAATTAAATTACCACCCAAATGATCTGCAAAGGCTTACGTGACAAGACTTCATGGCTACGAGCTGATGGTGGGCGTTCACGCATATAAAACTCCAAAAATCATGGAACAGGGCATTGCGCGATATTTTGATAGTACTAAAAACTGCTATTTTAACTAGATGTTTGAATAAATTTCAGAATTTAGAAATCATACACATCTTAATAGGTAAATGTTTAGTATTTTCATATTTTTTTGTGTTATTTTTAAATAAAATTTATTAATACTAAGCGTTATCTTTCTAAACAGATCAATATATAACGTAAAATCGATGTTATACTAACTAACAAATTATAATCTCACTATCGATTAGTAGAATATATTAGTAGAGAAATATAGACGTTGTGCATGAGGCATTTCAAATGTATACCACACTAAAACCACGTTTGGTTGCCTATTTTACTATTTTTTACTTTCTATTAATCCAAATGCTTTTCAGTAACTCCTCGCAGATACGGTGGAATCAATAGTTTGTGTTTCTAGTTTTTGAGCACCTAAATGGTATATAATCAAGTTAATAAATTCCTTAATATCTTCAAAAATAAAAAAATAAAAAAGGTGACAAGTGCAAGCTTCATATATTTTTTTTAAGTTAATGCAAGCTGCATGTTGTGTGACAATGAGATGTGTTATTATGCACAGCAACAAGTACATAGGCCTTTGTGATGATTCCTTCGATTCTCCAGACTTGAAATTAATAAAAGAGTAACAAAAGGTAATGATCGCTTCCTTTGATTCTCTAGTATGTTTAAGACTTAGAATTAATAAAAGAGTAACAAGACAGTAATAATCCCTTTGATACTCTACATAGTTAGGGATTAATAGGGTTAATTATTAATAAAAGAGTAACAAAGGGTAGTGATCCCTTTGACTGTTACGGTCGGTAAGGTTATTTATTAATAGGATTTAGGGTCTAGGTTTAAGATGATTTTTTATTTTTTTTTTGGGAAGAGTAACAAAAGGTATAATGATCCCTTTGTTTCTCCGGTCGGGATTTGTTAGGTTAATTATTATTTTATTAATAAAAGAGTAACCAAAGGTAATGATCCTTTTGGTTCTCTAGTCATAGTCGACAAGGTAGAATATCAACAAAATAGTAACAAAAGTTAATGATCCATTTATTCAATAGGGTTAAATTATTAATAAAAGAGTAACAAAAGTTAATGATCCCTTTGATTCTCTAGTGAGACGTCAATCGGGTTAATTATATACTCTATTCGTCTCACAAAATTGATTATATATTTTTTTGGGTCATCCCACAAAAATTGCTCACTTTCCAAATTAAAAAATATTTTGTAAGTACTTTTACATATTTATCTTTTTTACATTTTTTTATTTTGTTTCTCTCTTCACATTTAACTCTCTACTAAGTCATTTTCTCTCTCATGACCTACTTTTTACGCTTTTTATTCTATTTCTCTGTACATATATAACATTCCAATAACTTACTTTATCTCTTCTACCCAACTTTTTTTCCCTTCTCTCCGTTAAAGATAGAATGAAAAATACATAATATGATGTAAAATTTTAATCTACGTGTAAAAAATATAAATTAATTTACGTGAGATAAATGGAGTATAAAAGAGTAATTGAACTCGACTCTGAAGATTGTGGGTGGGTGGTATAGTGGCACTTTAACGCTTAGTGGACGCTTGAGCATCAGTTACCCGTGCCCCTCGGTGATGACGGACGCTTGAGCGGGGCCCCTCGATGACCGGAACCTAGACATCTTTTCATCGGAGCTTTTAAAAGAATCTAGGAAGTCTGTCCTTACGGTCTACCAAAACCAAGTGGGCATGGAACTCTGTCCTTACGGTCCGACAAAAGCAAGTGGGGGAATAGCCATGTGGTCAAAATGACCAGGGATTGTGTTTACATACTGGTTTTGCTTGGAAAACAAAGTAGTGAGAAAGTTTAATGAAACACTACAAAAAAAACTTATTTTCAAACATTAACGGAGTAATCCCTAAGGATGATAGAATGACAAAGGGTCTTGAGGAATAATCTCAAGATATCAAGTTCGAATTGCATACTGACAGGTCATATAAATTGCAATTCTAACTCTTTCTATATAAAAAGAATTACAGAATCACGTTAATGGAATGAGTACCTAATTTTGATGTTGCAGTAAAATTTATTTCCTTAACAATTATACTCCAACATATGAAGAGTGTGTTGTTGAAATTGACCGTGTGCTTGATCTCTACTTTAATTTTTGTAATGAATTCTTTCAAAAATATAAATATTGACGTATCATACGCGCCCTAAAGTGGAGAATCAAAAAGACATCCCGCTTATATGATATAGTAATTGTAAAAAGTTTACATATCTGTTAATAGGTACCGCTTATATGGATATAGTATTGGTAAAATGTTTACATAGCTGTTAATAGGTAAATGAATGGATAAAATTATAGTTTTATATATGATGTCTTGAATCTTTATTGCTTAAGCTATCTTTTTGTACCAAAAGAAAAACAAAAAACAGTACTTACAATATTGTACAATAAAGTAACATTTCGTGTTGGATAACTAATTACTCATTGTTTGAGTACCATGCACACGTGGCATTTGATTTTCTTGTCATCGTGTCACATAATAGTCATTATCAGAAAGTTTAAAAAAGCAAGGACACTGACCACTACTGATTCCGCAGCTTTCTTTGAATATCCAAGCACTTGATCAATGGTTTTTTTTTTTTTTTGTGGTGCAAAGATATGTCTCCATTCAACACCGACATACCTTTTCTCTTTCTCGTGCCTTTGCCTTGAATAACTGCCGAAGAAAAAGGTAATCAAGGTATGTCATGTCATGATTAGAATTGTTTGTAATTTTCTCTTTGACTGAAACTTATCTTCTTAATTGACACAGTATTTGGATTATACACGGGGTTAGTCTACATCCATGATGCTCTCTTTTACCTTACCTATTCTCTTTTTCTGAAACTTATCTTCTCAGTTGACACAGTATTACGGCTTTACATGAGAATACTTTGCGTTCATAATGCTCTCCTTTACCTTCGCTAATAAAATTTGCAAATTTGACTTTAGATTTTCACCATCCTTTAATGTCGAAAAGCCCGCCTGAGAGAATAAAGTTAAAGAACATGAGTCTCCAATGAGTGTATTTGTGTTGCAAATTGTGAGTTTACCAACAGAAGAGTGATAAGAGATAAGTAAATTAAGATGCAAATCAGGTTAAAATTAGATATGAAATTTATGGAAGTCAAATTTTCTCCTTAAGTTCCAAATTTTGATAGGCTGTCTTGATATAATATAGTGTAAGTGAAGATAAGTCACTTGTTGAATTTAAGAAGCTCTGCATCTATAATAGCACAGGAGCACCTTAAATGTGGGAAACAAACTCATATTATTTAAATGTAGTGGAAAGATGCTCGAAAGTAGTTAACCTATGAAAAATAGCAGTTTACAATTGTTATGAGGTGATTTTCTCGATGTTCATTTCTATGAGGTGGAGTGAATTTGCAAAAGGCATCTTGGTTAGTTCTTGCATGTGGCTAGATCGTTACTTTGTGATGTCATAATCGTAGCCCCTCACCAGTTCAACATCTTATTAGATAAGCAATGGGTACTTTGGCACTAACTGTTATGTCGTTCTGATATGGAAAACCACTTATTTTATGGATTGAGAGTTGGAAGTTGTAGAAGATAAGGAAGTTGTTTTGTATGAGACTTTCTCTTTCATTACTTAAAATATTAGTTCCCTTCACTCCTGCTCACCAACAGAGAAAAGAATAACATCCTAGGTCATGTGATGAATTTATGAAGATAAAAATGTTAGATTACGCCAATCTACTCGTTTCAAATCAGACATCAAGTAGTTTTTAATCTTTTTAGGGGACACCGAGAATTTTCTGCATTAGCATTACGTCTGTCTAGATATGGGTGATTCTACATTGTTTGATAAGAAATTTTAGGCATCACGAATCACATATCATGGGGTGATTACAACATCCATTTCCGGGATTGTATTTCAGAAGCTATTCGATCATGCTTAAAGGGAATGCCTAACTTAGGACTAAAAAAAATTATGCAAAGCGGCTATGCAAAAAAGAAGAAAAGTGAGAATAAGGCAAGCAAGAGTGTTTCTCCTTTTTTCCCCTGAGTAAAGAAGAGAACCACTACAAGAAAAAAGGCTTTTAGTGACGGGATAATCCATCGCTAAAAGCTCAAAATCCAACGCTAATAGTTTTTGCTATGGATTTACCGTCGCTAAAAGTATCTCTTGTAAAAGCCCGTAACTAAAGGTTTTGCGACAAAATTTTCAAATCAGTTGTTCAATATTGCATTTTTAGCGACGAAGTTATTTACTAATTAGCGACGGAATATCCGTCGCTAAGTATGTTTTACGTATTTTAATTTATTTTCTGTTTTGTGAAATTAGCGACGGAATATCTGTCGCTAATTATTTTTAGAGACGGAACATTCCATCGCTAAATAAGCCTTTTGGCGACGGAATATTCCGTCGCTAAAAAGCTGATAGTAGGACACTTTTAGCGACGAAATTAATCTGTCGCCAAAAGTCAATTTTTTTATTTTTCTATTACCCAAACTTGTAATAAATATTTTAATTCTCAACAACAACGCACAATAATCAATACACAAAGAAATATATATAATCAATCATAAAAAATATTTATTATAAAAAAAAACTCATGATGAACAAGTCAGGAACCGGATACAGCCAGTTAGGGGAGGGGAGAAGAGTACAAGCCGAGCAGGGGGGGACAAGCTGGTGCCGGGCATGAGAAGGGGCTCATAAGGGGTTGTTGAGTCCCTGATTTGGATCTTGCTGATCTGGGGTCGGCTTGACATGTCCAGCAGGGTACCCTGCTGATCATGCTCCCTAATCATCCTCAACACCACCGTAGCAATGCGCTGGATCTCCTCCTCGTCCAACGGATGCCGAGGAGCCGGTGTCTGTGGAGGGGCAGCGGGGGGTGAGGACGCTCCTATCACGGCAAGAGCAGTCGTGCTAGGCAGGCCACGGATGCGGCCTTTCGACCGACTACGACCTCTGGCGTATCCAACCATCGCTTCAACGCCCCAGTACTCGCACCCGTACTAGTGGATGCTGATGGTTGTCCGGACTGCTGCTCGGACCCCCTAAGCTGTTCATACGAGGCCTGCAAAAATAATGATTTAAAGATATGTTATGGAATTAATTAACGCAACAGACATTGAGGATAGAAAGACAAAAAAAATTAACAACTTAAACAAATTGACTCTCATTGATCCGCCGGGCAATATCAGAAACATAGTCACTGGCCCGGTGCGCCTCGTCCTTGTCCTTCTTCCTCACGTGCATCTGATTATACGTCAGAGCTATGACCTTATTCTCCTCCAGATCCGGGTTTTGGACCGTATTCATGTGTCAGATGATGTCGTGTGGCACCGACCCCCCCCCCCCCCGTGTGCGTCGAATATTTTTTCTGTCTGTTCACGGCCCAGCTCTTACTCTTGGCGTCACAACCTGGATCCGCAGCCCACCGATCTATCATCTTCCCCCATACAGTCAGAGATATCCAATGTGGGGGGTATGTCTTCGTCTCTATCATCGGGCACCCTTGGGCAGCATCTTCTTTGCCTGGTCCTGTGCATCGCGGAGCCATCGACGGTAATTATTGTCGATGTAAGCAAAGAAGGTCTGCCACCCCAGTGCCTGCTGATCAGATGAGTCAAACGTGAACCCCTCCTATAAGGCATTCAATAACACAAATTAACTAAAGAAAACAAACTCTAATTAAACAAATAGTATGGCAGAAAAAAAAATACTTCACCGTACCAGCCACTTCTCCCATAGGGACTCCCTCGCAGCAGCATCCCAGTCCTTTCAGTACAGGCGTGGCTCTAAGAATCGGCCCTTCACAAGAACCCCGATCTTCATCCTCGCCTGATTCTCCAGGATCCTGCCAAAGAAGTAAATAAATAAATTAATACAGTTCAAATATAAATTAACACCCCAAAATTTAAAATATAAGGCATGATGTGTTTTTTTTTTACTTACAGACCCTTCTGGGTGAGCGTAACTCTCTGTTTACACTGCGGGTCGATGCGTACCCCGCGTGTCAGACTACGGCCTCGTCAAGATCCTACAAAACACAAACATTAATACAGTTGAAATTTACTTTAAATATAAGACTAGCGAAAATGTACTAAACACCGTTATCAACTATACCTGAGGTAGAACCCACAGAAGAAGGAAAATCACCGCGCGTGTGGGATGAATCTGCGTCGGGCTGGAGTGACAGCTGGGGCTGGAGCTGGGGCCCCATCTGCTGTACGCGAGCACTTTGTGTCTCATCATCAGTGGTTAATGACGAGGTGGGACCCACCGGGAAGGAAGCAGCTCGGCATCTAGCTCGGCCACGAATAGCCCGTATCCTATCTATATCTGACTTCATATAGATAAATTACAAAGACATTAACACATTAAAGACAATAATTTGGCAAAAATCATCATCAGCACATATATATATATATATATATATAGGGAGCTGATCCATTGATAGCGCTAGCAAAATGGTGTATTTGCTAGCGCGATCTGGACCGTCCATCCCGAAAGATGGACGGCCCAGATCTTTTTTTTTTGCATTTTTTTAAGTATATCCGCTACATTATGTAGCGGATAATTTTTTGACAAAAATACCCTTTGTGCCCATCCGCTACATAATGTAGCGGACCGTCGAGATACACTTTTTCTGCCTATCTCTTTCTCTGTCCTTTCTTTCTTCTTTTTGTGCTGACACACTCTCTCCCTCTCCCATCAATTTTCAGACTCTCTCTCTCTTGCTGTCCCCACTCCACTCCCCCATTCCTCCTTTGCTTCTTCTTCAGATGAACCGGACGAATTGGACGTGTGGAGCTCGGTCGGCTGCGGCGTCGTCTCGCCGGACTACAGGAAACTGGTGGTGAGTTCGAGGAAGAAGCCGCTGGTGGCGGCGAAGAGGGCTGAGGCGGTGGTCGAGGGGACGGCGTCGTCGCTGCCGGTGAACATACCAGATTGCGGTGAAGGGGTTAAGTCCGGCGTCGTCGTCGTTTTTGTTGTTGGCTTTTGTGATTGGGTTAAGTTTGGCTGCTGACTTTGTTGCCATGGATAAGATTTTCTTGGACTGTGGGGGTTCTGGGGATTCTACCGATACTGATGGTCGGAAATGGACCACGGATATTGGGTCAAAGTTTGCTTTGGCGGGTGCAAGGTCGTCGACATCCTCTGCCGCTACTCAAAAGCCTTCTGTCCCTGAGGTCCCTTACTTGACTGCTAGAATTTTTGAATCGGAGTTCACGTATAGTTTCCCTGTGACGTCTGGACGCAAGTTTGTCCGTCTGTACTTTTACCCAGCATCTTATGCTGGACTGAATGCGTCTGATGCTGTGTTTTCTGTGGCTGCTGGAACTTATACCCTTCTGAAGAAGGTGCTGACGCTTGATGATCTCCAAAAAGACTTGTAGCCCTTGGATTCAAGAATGGTAGACTTGCCATGTTCTCAATGTTCGGGTTCTTCGTTCAGGCCATTGTGACAGGAAAGGGACCGTTGGAGAACCTTGCCGACCATCTCTGTAGTGCCCATTGAATGCCAAGGCTGAAATCAACCAATTGAATGCAAAAACATCTGGGTAATGGGAGTTTGAGATAGGCCGCGCTGAAAGGCTGAAACATCTGGGTAATGCCAAGGCTGAAATCGTGGGTTTGTTGGTTGTGGTGGTCGGAGCTCGGGGATGAGGCCAACGCCTCTGCTGCGGCGACGCCGGAGTCGAGCTCGGCCGTGTTGTGGGCTGTTGTCATTGTTGCAAGGAGGATGGAGAGGAGAGAGACAGAGAGAGACAGAGATGAAGAAGAAGAAATGAGGGGACATGAGAGGCAGACATGTCAGGAGAGAAAAAGGGTCTGCCTCTGTCCGCTACATAATGTAGCGGATAGATTTATGTCAAAAAAAAGTACTACCTCTGTCCGCTACATAATGTAGCGGATGGAGTTGGAGGGTATTTTTGTGAGAAAATTGTCCGCTACATTATGTAGCGGATGAGAGAAAGGAGAGAGAGAAAGAAAAAAAAAGTCAGAACATTAATGACAGAAAGAGAAAAAAAAAGTCTGAAAACTTGTCCGCTACATTATATAGCGGACGGACTCGGAGGGTATTTTTGTCAAAAAAATGCAAAAAATTGTCCGCTACATAATGTAGCGGACGTACTTAAAAAATGCAAAAAAAGATCTAAGCCGTCCATCTTTTGGGATGGACGGCCAGATCGCGCTAGCAACTTCTTCTATTTTGCTAGCGCTATCAATGGATCAGCTCCCATATATATATATATATATATATATATATATATATATATATATATATATGAACGGAGGTGCAAAAATACATCAATATGAACTAAGTTCAAAAATGTTACTACATTTTTTCAGTGATGTAACAACATCACAAGTCAATCATTTTCAGTTTGAGAATCATCATCATCTTCATCACTTTCCTTGTCGTCCTCTTCTTCGTGGGACTCGTCGTCCTCTTCATCTTCGAATTCATCCTCTTCATCAGTAGACTCAGTCACATCATCTCCAACACTTTCCACGTCTTTCACGTCATCATCTACGACTTCTTCTCCTACATGAAGTGATGTTGGAAGAGGAAGATCATCCTCCTCATTGTTGACCTCAACAGGGAACAAGACAGGTGGTTGGTCGGCTTGAAAGGAGTCTAGCTCACTGTCTTATGTCACGAAAAATTTCTTGGACTTGATAATTGTATACTAATGAGATTTGGGATTGGCGACGTCCTCCGCGTAAAAGACTTATACAGCTTGACTAGCAAACACAAAAGGCTCGTCTGATGTAAGTCTTGACTTGACATTGACATCTACAATCCCTTGAGAGATTCCTCTACTGCATGTGACCTTGAACTATGTACACTTGAACCTTACCAGGCAGTTTTGGGAACCCAGATATGTTAGCTCAACAATCTCATCTAGCTCTCCGTAAAAGTTCATGCAATTCTTGGCATAACAGTCGCCGTTGACCAAGACTCCACTGTTTTGGGTTTGTTTTGTTCGGTCATCATCTTTTACGTTAAACCTAAACCCGTTGATGATATAGCCTCCATGACAGGATGTTTGTTTGTTAGGGCCTTCAGCCAGTAATTTCAAGCAGGAGGCCACTGGTCCTATCCATTGACTGAGCCTATAGTAGATGACGGTAAGTATTAAGGATAAATCAGTATACTAATTGGCCACAGAACTGTATATAACACATTACTTTGTAATGACTACCTTTGAACGGGAACTAAGGGTTTTATGCAAGCATGCGTTCAGAAATTGATAATATATGCAAGAATCTTTCTGAAATATCAAAACTGCAAAAAGATCGTTTCATATGTTACCAATTCCACTTTAAATAGAATTCGTTGGCAACGAGTTGAACCATCTCGTTGCCAATGGACTTCGCAAAATAACAACGAATATAAAGAATGCAAGTTTTATAAGTAACGAGTAACTAAACCATCTCTGGGCTAATTAGTGTTAATAAGGATTACCTTGGACTAATTATAGCTAATTAGGGATGATTACGAGTAATTAGGATTATTTTGAGCTAATCGCTGGATTTTATTGTGCGGAGTCGTGTTGATTAGTCCTAGTTAGGGCTAATTGGGTTATGTTAGGGCTAACTAATTATAGCTAATTAGGGTCCCTTAGGAGTAATTAGGGTTATTTACAGCTAATTTAATTTTCATTGGGTTCTTAGGGTTAATTAAAACTAATTAGGCTCATTAAAGCTAATTAGGGTTAATTGGGTTCATTAGGGGTGCTAAAAATGTTGCGTTAACCTAATTAAACTAATTTCAACAACCAACTATTCAATTAATTCACAAATATCTCAATCCAATTGGGTCCCATCCTCCGTCAACAATCTCAAATTCTCAATGCACAGTCAACAACTCAATTCCCAATACCTCATATAGGGTGTCGGTACGGTGTTCGACACCTCCAGACACGTCCAAAGACATTAATTTATTTTTTAAATGCCGGACGCCGTGTCCATCACCCCTTGAAGAGGTGTCCACAACTATAAAGCAAAAATGTGACATTTTGGTGTCGGTGTCAATCTGACGCGGTGTCCGTGACCTACTGACACCTTGACACCTCATCGACACCTCCGAAAACGTGTCGGACACCTCCGGACAAGTGTCCGACTCCTCCGGACACGTCCGAAGTCATTGATTTATTTTTAAATGTCAGACACCGTGTTCGTTACCCCTTGAAGAGGTGTCCACAGGTATAAAGCCAAATGTGACATTTTTTGGTGTCGGTGTCGATCAGACGGGGTGTCCGTGACCTACCGACACCTCGACACCTCATCGAGACATTCGGACACGTGTCCGACACCTCTCAGCGGTGTGTTCAAAGGCATTGATTTATTTTTTAATTGTCGAACACCTTGTCGGACACCCATTGAAGAGGTGCAGGACACCCATTGAAGAGGTGCAGGACACCCATTGAAGAGGTGTCCACAAATATAAAGCTAAAATATGTTGTTTTGGTGTCGGCGTCGATCAGATGCGGTGTCCTTGTCTGTGCTACCTAACGGGGATCTCAATCTAATTGGGTCCCATCCTCAGTCAACAATCTCAATTCTCAATTCTCAATTCTCAAATGCTCAATGAATAAAAATTACACATTCAATCCAATTGGGTCCCATCCTCCATCAACAATCTCAATATCTCAAATGCTTAATGCACAATTAACAATTTAAAATCATCAATTAATAATCTCAATTACTTCAAATGCACAGCTAATAACCTAAAATCATCGATCAATAATCACAATTCTCAAATGCACAATTAACAACCTAAAATTATCAAACAAATGATCAAGATTCAAATGGAAAAAAAATTGTTCAAAATACACATATCCGATGCGCTTGAATTATTTCAATTTGGTGTTCGATTCGATTAGGGCAATTAATTTAGGGTTCAATTAGGGGGTTCAGTTACTTCAATTTAGGGTCCAATTAAGGTGTTCTATTAGTTCATTTAAGGTTCGATTAAATTGGGAAATTCAATTTAGGGTTCAATTAGGGGGTTCAATTAGTTCAATTTAGGGTTCGATTAGATTAGGGCATTCAATTTAGGGTTCAATTAGGGGTTCAACTAGTTTAATTTAGGGTTCGATTCGATTAGGCTATTCAATTTAGGATTTAATTAGGGTTCAATTACATCAATTTAGGGTTCAATTACTTCATTTAGTGCGCGGTTGAATTGGGACATTTAATTTAGGGTATAAATAGTTTAATTAGGGTTCGATTCAATTAAGGCATTCAATTTAGGGTTCAATAGGGAGTTCAATTACTTCAATTCAGGGTTCAATTAAGGGTTCAATTAGTTTAATTTAGGGTTCGATTCAATTAGGCCATTCAATTTAGGATTTAATTAGGGTTCAATTACATCAATTTAGGGTTCAATTACTTCATTTAGTGCTCGGTTGAATTGGGGCATTCAATTTAGGGTACAATTAGTTTAAATTAGGGTTCGATTCGATTAAGGCATTCAATTTAGGGTTTAATTAGGGAGTTCAATTACTTCAATTTAGGGTTCAATTAGGGGTTCAATTAGTTTAATTTTGGGTTCAATTCGATTAGGCCATTCAATTTAGGGTCTAATTAGGGTTCAATTATGGTTCAATTACGGTTCAATTACTTCAATTTAGTGCAGGGTTGAATTGAGACATTCAATTTAAGGTTCAATTAGAGGTTAAATAAGTTCAATTTAGAGTTCAGATGGATTAGGACATTCAATTTAGGGTTCAATTAGTTTAATTTAGGGTTCCATTCGATTAAGACATTCAATTTAAGGTTCAATTAGGGGTTCTATTAGTTCAATTTAGGGTTCAGTTGAATTGGGGCATTCAATTTAGGAATCAATTAGGGGGTTCAATTAGTTCAATTTAGGGTTTGATTGGATTAGGGCTAATTAATATTAATTAGGGCTTATTAGTGTTAATTAGGGTTTAGTTAAGGTTTATAGGGATTAATCCCAATTAACCCTAATTAGGTTAACTAGGGTTAATTAGGGTTTAGTTAGGGTTTATCGAGTTTAATTAGTTAGGGTTTAATTAGGGTAGTTAGGGCTAATTTAGTTCTTTAGGGTTAATTGAGTTTTTAAACTTTAATTCGGGTTTAATTAAGAGTTATCTAGGGTCAATTAGGGTTATTTCAAGTTTAGTTAATGTTAATTAAAGGGGCTAATTACACATGTCCCTGAGGTTAGGGGGTAATTACAGTCAAGGACACAAAGTTTCAAAATGTTCCGTGACCAAAAGTGTTTCAAATGTATCACCCGTGTCCATCCGTCAGGGTTCCGTCCAAAAAGTGTACTTTTTTTATGATGTCATCAATACGTATTTTTAAAATGACAATGCTACCACTTGTACTGTATGTATTGAATATTTTTTTAATTTTTTTATATTAAGATATCAAGCCTTAATTAAAGATCAAGGTAATTCAATTCAATTTTCAACTCAATCAAGGTTTCAATCTACCAATTAGGGTTTCAAAACCCTAATTTTCAAAACCAATTAGGGCTTCAATTCATCTTCAATTCAATCTGTAATTCAATTCAATCTTCAACTCAATTAGGGTTTCAATCTACCAATTAGGGTTTCAAAACCCTAATTTACAAACCCCAATTTTCAAAACCAATTAGGGCTTCAATTCAATCTTCAACTCAATCTGCAATTCAATTCAATCTTTAACTCAATCTGTATTTTGGTATTCAATCTTCAATTCAATTCAACCGCCGAAGGTCGGGGTGCAGCGCCGGGGACGGGGGAGGAAGGTTCGGGGTGCAGCGCCAGGGATGGGGGAGGAAGATGGGTTGCAACACAGACGGGGAAGGGGGAGGAAGATGCTTCATCGAGCCTCTACGAGCATCGCGCCGAAGCCACCGTGCTGCTACACCACTGTAGTGGGCGATCAACTCCAGCGCTCCTTCCGATCGACCAGTAAAGGAGACTCCGGCGACGGGGAAGGGGAAGAGGGAGGGTGGGGGGGACGGGTAAGGGGTAGGGTAGGGGCGACGGGGAAGGGAAAGGGGTAGGGTGGGGGTGATGGGGAAGGGGTACGGTGGGGGCGACGGGGAAGGGAAAGGGGTAGGGTTGGGGTGACGGGGAGGGGGAGGCACAGGCGAGTGGGGGGGAGACAATGAAAATTAAGGTTTCATGTGGTCCCAGGGGCAAATAAGGATTTCAACTTTTATTTAAGGGCAACTTGGTCTTTTTGTCAGAACCATTAAGTATTTTGGTATTCCGTTTGTCAATGGACATAAGTGTTACATTTTGAAACTTTGTGTCCTCGCGTGTAATTACCCCCAAACCTCAGGGACATAGGTGTAATTAGCCCTAATTAAAGTTACAACATGCAACAATGTACAATCAGAGTAAAATTACAATATATATTACAACAAATTAACAAAAATTAGGGTAAAATTAAATTCAAACTCACATGCATTAAACCACGTACATTAAAAAATAATTAGGGTAAGATGGACATACCGGCGGCGGTGGTGGTGGTGCGGCGATGGTGGTGCGGCGGTGGAGGGCCACTGGAGCTGTGGAGGGGCACGGTGTAGTGGGGACTGTCGCTGGCGGGACAGGGTGGGTGGGGGAAGAAACGGCCGGTGAGTGAGAGAGAGAGAGAGAGAGCGAGGAGAGAGAAAAGAAAGGAAAGTAGATATTTATATCAGGACTTAGCGATGGAAAAAATTCCGTCACTAAAAGTCTGTTGCTTAAAGTTAAGACTTTTAGCGACGGATACTTTAGCAACGGGATTCCATCGCAAAAGTGTAGTTTTAGCGACGTAATGTTTACCGACAAAAACAATCCCTCACTAAAAAATTTCTACTAAATTTTAAAAAGGTGGCAGAAAATTCGAAATTTTTAAAAATATTTTAGCCACAGAAAATCCGTCGCTAAAATCTCGTCAGTAAAAATCCATCAGTAAAGATCTTTGCCGACGATTTTGTACCATCGGTAAAAGTTTTTAGCGACATACTTTTACCAACGGTATTTACCGTCGCTGAAATGACTTTTAGCGACGGATTTTTCTCCGTCGCTAAAAATCCGTCACTAAATAACCTTTTCTTGTAGTGACAGCGGGGGTGGGAATGGTTGGCGTGGGAGGTCGGCGACAAAGGTGGTGGTGGGTTGGGCACTGGGGGAGAGAGAGAGGGGGGAGAGGGGAGAGAGAGACGAGGGGAAAGAAATACGACGGATGGAAATAAGAAGAAGATGTAGGGTTTTCTCTTTTAATACCCTTTAGCTACGGATTTTTGACTGTTGCTAAAAGTCCGTCGTTAAAGCCCTTTTTAAATAATTCGGCAAGATACAAAAAGAACTAGAAAAATATGAAAATCACATTTAGCGACGGAATTCTGTCGGTAATAATCTATCGGTAAAAGTCTAGTCTAAAGACCTTTGCAGACGGAAAATTCTGTCTTAGGACCTTTACCGACGGACTTTTACCGACAAAAAATTTGTCATTAAAAGTAACTTTTAGCGACAGATTTTGATCCGTCACTTAAAATCCATCGCTAAAAGTTTTTTTTCTTGTAGTGTTGCTTGTGCTCAAATATTCTTGCATTTCTTTCTAGCCAAATCCCATAGATCACCACTGCTACTAGAAGTTTACACAGTCTAGCTTTTAGGCTTTTCCCTCTAAACTGTTTGGTTGCATACTCAAGAAATTGCTGCCAAGAGACTAAGGGTATGTTCATCTTCATTTTACTAAAAGTTTCCTTTCATATTCCTTGTACAAAAGAGCATTGCACAAATAGGTCGTGACTTTCAGTTTCGAGGCATCTCATGCATAGCACGTATTGCTCTTCTGGTATTATATTCCAAGCTTTGACATTTGCCTTAGTTCTTAATCCACCTTTACAAAGTAGCCATAATATCATGGCACATCTAGATATGAGACCTATTAACCAAATCAGCTTCCACCAAGGAGTTTTTGGTACTCTTGTTTTGATTCCTCCCCAGGCTGTTCTAATGGTGAACTCTCCAGTAGAGTTTAACTTCCATACTATTTGATCAGGGTTATTAGCAGCACAGGTCTAGTAGCTAAGGCATTATTTAACCTTCTGACACTACAAGAAAAAAGGGTTTTAGCGACGAAACGACTTCCGTCGCTAAAGGTGTTTTCAGCGACGGAATTTCCGTGGGTAAAAACGTTGTCCAAAAAAATATTTTACCAACGGATTAATCCGTCGGTAAAACCATTCCCGACGGACGATTAACTACGGTCTTTTAACGACGGTATAAACCGTCGCTAAATGGTTTTACCGACGGATCTTTAGCGACGTGACATGTCCGTCGCTAAATGTGTTCTTAAATACCCATATCTCTCTCTCTCTCTCTCTCTCTCTCTCTCCGTCTTTCCTCCCCACCAACCCCCCACGCCTGCGACAGGCCCCAGCCTTTGTCCCTCCCCACCAGCCCCCACGCCGGCAACAGGCCCCCGCCTCCGTCCCTCCCCACCAGCCCCCCACGACGGCGACAGGCCCCCGCCTCCATCCCTCCCCACCAGCCCCCCACACCGGCGACAGGCCCCGCCTCCGTCCCTCCCCACCAGCACCCCACGCCGGCGACAGGCCCCCCCGCCTCCGTCCCTCCCCACCAGTCCCCCACACCGGCGACAGGCCCCCTCGCCACCACCACACCGCCCTTCCCTCTCCCCTCAGATATGTCATCCACATTGCCACCTCGCCGCCCCGCAGCTACCCCACTACTACCACAGCCACCTCGCCGCCCCGCAGCTACCCCACTACTACCACAGCCACCTCACAGTCGCACCACCATTGCCACAGTTCCTCCCCCTCCGCCGCACTACCACCCTCTGCCGCTGCCTTCCGTGCGCCACTGTCGTCATCTGCCTCACACCACCACTGCCTAAACTCACTTTTTTTCCCAGTTAAAAATTATTTATCATATTGAATTAATCTGTTGTTATAATGTAATTGTATGCTAGAAATTAATCTATTGTTATAATGTAATTGTATGCTCGAAATTATTTATCGCATTAAATCTATTGTTATAATGTAATTGTATTTAATCTATTGTAATGTAATTGTATTTGATTTGCTATAATGTAATTGAATTTAATTTGTTGTAATGTATTGTATTGTATTTAATTTATTGTAATGTAATTGTAACGATTAAACCCTAATTATCCCTAATTTGTTCCCAAGTAACCCTAATTGAACCAAATTAACCCTAATCAAACTGTAATTATCCCTAATCTAACCAATTAACAGTAATTAACCCCGCATAACCCTAATTGAACGAATTAATCCCAATTAAACCTGATTAACCCTAACTGAACCAATTAATTTTAATGAACCCCGATTCAACCTAATCTAACTAATTAGCCCTAATTAATCCCGATTTACCCTAATTGAACTAATAAACCCTAATTAGCCCTGATTAGCCCTAATTGAACCAATTAACCGTAATTAGCTCCAATTAAACCTGTTTGAACCGGTTAACCTTAAACCCTAATCCCTAATTAAAGCATAATTAGCCCAGATAAACCCTAACTATCCTTAATTTGTTCCCAATTATTCCTAATCAAACCGTAATTATTCCTAATCTAACCAATTAACAGTAATTAACCCCGCGTAACCCTAATTGAACGAATTAACCCCAATTAAACCTGATTAACCCTAACTGAACCAATTAATTGTAATGAACCCCGATTCAACCTAAACTAACCAATTAACAGTAATTAACCCCATGTAACCCTAATTGAACGAATTAACCCCAATTAAACCTGATTAACCCTAACTTAACCAATTAATTGTAATGAACCCCGATTCAACCTAATTGAACCAATTAATTATAATTGAATCCCTAATTGAATGCCCTGATCCAACTGAACCCTAAATTGAAATAATTGAACCCCCCTAATTGAACCCTAAATTGAATGCCCAAAATCAACCGAACCCTAAATTGAATCAATAAAACTCCCTAATTGAACCCTAAATTGAAGTAATTGAACCCTAATTAAACCCCAAAATTGAATGCCCTAATCGAATCGAACCCTAAATTGAATGCCCTAATCGAATTGAACCCTAAATTAACCCCTAATTGAACCCTAAATTGAATGCCCTAATCCAACTGAAACCTAAATTGAATGCCCCAAATCAACCGAACCCTAAATTGATTCAATAGAACCCCCTAATTGAACCCTAAGTTGATGTAATTGAACCCTAATTAAACCCTAAATTGAATGCCCGTGATTGAACCGAACCCTAAATTAAACTAATTGAACCCTAAATTGAATGCCCTAATATAATCGAACCAGAAATTGAAATAATTCAAGCGCATCAGATATGTTCATTTTGAACAATTTTTTCCTATTTGAACATTGATAATTTGTTTGATAATTTTAGGTTGTTAATTGTGTATTTGAAAATTGTGATTATTGATCTGTGATTTTAGGTTGTTAATTGATGATTTTAGGCTATTAGCTGTGCATTTGAAGTAATTACGATTATTAATTGATGATTTTAGGTTGTTAATTGATGATTTTAGATTGTTAATTATGTATTGAGCATTTGAGATATTGAGATTATTGACGGAGGATGGGACCCAATTGGATTGAATGTGTGATTTTTGTTAATTTTTATTGCATTGGGCGGCATTTGAGAATTGAGAATTGAGATTGTTGACGGAGGATGGGACCCAATTGGATTGAGATACCCAAGCTGTACAAGTCTTTTACGTGGAGGACGTCGCCAATCTCAAATCTCATTGGTATAAAACTATCAAGTCCAAGAAATTGCCCGTGACATATGACAGTGAGCTAGACTCCTTTCAAGCCGACCAACCACGTGTCTTGTTCCCTGTTGAGGTCAACAACGAGGAGGACGATCTTCCTCTTCCAACAACACTTCTTGTAGGAGAAGAAGTCGTAGATGATGACGCGGAAGACGTGGAAAGTGTTGGAGATGATGTGACCGAGTCTACTGATGAAAAGGATGAATTCGAAGATGAAGAGGACGACGAGTCCCACGAAGAAAAGGACGGCGGGGAAAGTGATGAAGATGATTCGCAAACTGAAAATGATTGACTTGTAATGTTGTAACATCACGGGAAAAATGTAGTAGAACTTTTAGAACTTGGTGTTTAATGATGTGTTTTTGCACATCCGTTCATATATATATATATATATATATATATATATATATGATGATTTTTGCCAAATTATTATTTTTAACATGTTAATGTCTTTGTAATTTATCTATATGAAGTCAGATATGGATAGGATACAGGCTATTCGTGGCCGGGCTGGACGCCTAGCTGCTTCCTCCCTGGTGGGTCCCACCTCGTCATTGCCTACTGATGACGAGGCACAGAGTGATCGCGGACAGCAGATGGGGCCCCAGCCCCAGCGGTCACTGTCGCCCCAGCCATCGCCCCAGCCCCAGCCCCAGCTCTAGCCGTCGCCCCAGCCCGACGCAGATTCATCCCACACGCGCGTGCATTCTCCATCTTCCGTGGGTTCTACCTCAGGTATAGTTGATAACGGTGTTTCGTACATTTTTGCTAGCCTTATATTTGAACTGTATTAATGTCTGTGTTTTGTAGGATCTCGACGAGGCCGTGGTCCGACACGCGGGGTACGCATCGACCCCCAGCGTAAACAGAGAGTTACGCTCACGCAGGAGGGCCTGTAAGTACTAAAAATATCACCTCATGCCTTATATTTAAAATTTTGGGCTGTTAATTTATATTTGAACTGTATTAATTTATTTACTTCTTTGGCAGGATCTTGGAGAATCAGGCGAGGACGAAGATCGGCGTTCTTGTGAAGGGCCGATTCTTCGAGCCACGCCTGTACTGGAAGGACTGGGATGCCGCTGCGAGGGAGGCCTCATGGGAGGAGTGGCTGGTACAGTGAAGTATTTTTTTCAGCATTAGTAAATGTTTAATTACAGTTTGTTTTATGTTGTTAATTTGTGTTATTGAATGCCTTACAAGAGGGGTTCACGTTTGACACGCCTCAGCAGCAGGTACTGGGGCAGCAGGCTTTCTTTGCCTACATCGGCAAGAATTACCGCCGATGGCTCCATGATGCACGGGACCGGGCAAAGAAGGCGCTGCCCGCGGGTGCCCCGATGACGGACATGACGAGATATCCCCCACATTGGATATCTCACCGTGTATGGAGGGAGATGATAGATCGGTGGGCAGCGGATCCAGGTTGGGACGCCAAGAGTAAGAGCGGGGCTGAGAACAGACAGAACATAGATCCAACACACACGTGGGGGTCGGTGCCACACGACATCGTCCGACACATGAACGCGGTCGAGCACCCGGATCTGGAGGAGGATGAGGTCATAGCTCTGACCTATACTCAGACGCACGTGCGGAAGAAGGACAAGGACGAGACACACCGGGCGGGCGACTATATTTCAGATATTGCCCAGCGGATCGATGTGAGTCAATTTATTTAAGTTATTAATGTTTTTTCTTTCTATCCTCAATGTCCGTTTCGTTAATTAATGCCCTAACATATCGTTAAACCACTATTTTTGCAGGCCTCGTATGAACAGCTAAGGGGGTCCGAGCAGCAGTCCGGACAACCATCAGCGTCCACTAGTACGGCTGCGAGTACTGGGGGGTTGAAGCGATGGCTGGATACGTCGGAGGTCGTGAATCGGCCGAAAGGCCGCATACGCGGCCTGCCTAGCACGACTGCTCGTGCCGTGATAGGAGCGTCCTCACCCCCTGCTGCCCCTCCACAGACACCGGCTCCTCATCCTCAGTTGGACGACGAGGAGATCCAGGGCATTGCTACAGTGGTGGTGAGGATGATCAGGGAGCAGGGCACTGCTGGACAGGCCGAGCCGGCCCCGGATCAGCAGGATCCAGATCCGGGACTCGGCAACCCCTGATGAGCCCCTTCCCGTGCCCGTTCCTAGCTTCCCCCCCCCCCCGCCCCCCACGCCCGACTTGTACTCTTCTCCCCTCTCCTAACCAGCTGTATCCGGTTCCCGGCTTGTACATATATGAGTTTTTTTTATAATAAATATTTTTTATAATTGATTATATATATTTCTTTCTGTATTGATTATTGCGCGTTGTTGTTGAGAATTGAAAATTGTATTACAGGTCTGGGTAATTGAAAAATAAAAAAAATTCAAAAAAAAATTGACTTTTGGTGACGGATTAATTCCGTCGCTAAAAGTATTCCTACAATCAGTTATTTAGCGACGAAATATTCCGTCGCTAAAATATTTTATCCGTCGCTAATTTGACAAAAAAGAAAATAAATTAAAATTCTAAAAATATAATTAGCGACGGAATATCCGTCGCTAATTAAAAATAAATCCGTCGGAAAAAATGACATATTTAGCGACGGATTTAAAACATTCCGTCGCTAAACTATTAGTGACGGGCTTTTATACGAGGGATTTTTAGTGACGGTGAATCCGTCGCTAATTCTTTTAGCGACGGATTTTGGGCTTTTAGCGATGGATTTCCCGTCGCTAAAAGCCTGTTTTCTTGTAGTGTGAGATCCTCTGACCTACAAGGTGGTAGCTTCTATTCACACCCATGTATGATCTCATTCACTTTTGCATTGATCTCTAGTCCAGAGTCATATATCATCCTTTGCCCCTATTGCTCAATTAATGGTATCTCTATTAGCCATTGATCTAGCCATAACCAGGTGGATGTACCATTTCCCACTTTATGATAAATGAACTTACTGAACATATTTCTGATTTTTAAGTTCTTACACCAAGTCCAAGACAGGCATACTGGTAGCTTGAATGTCCATATGTGCTGATGTTTGATTATGAAAATGTGACACCACTTAACCCATAAGGATTCCTTTTTGTGAGCAAGGTCCCAAAGGTGTCTGCATATAGCAGTTTTATTCTATTCCTCAGCTCTTTTTAATAACAACCCTTCTTCATTTTTTGGAAGGCATAGATCTTTCCATGCTACTTAGCTCTTGTGCATTTAACGTCTTTCCCATGCCATATAAATGCTCTTATCTTCCCTTCAATCTGTTTGATGATTACCTGTTACTTCAATCGATCTCTCAAAGTTATTTCAATGGCATTTCTCAATGGTTGGTCAATACAGGTACAATGACTCTTTGGAAGATTTATCTCATCCATTTTTTAAAAAGGTTTATTGTCAGATGTTATAGATAACCTAAACAGATTAAATCTACGGAAGATTGAATTATGTTACTCGATCTATTTATATATGAAAAACAATTGCGCTTTTGTAAGTAATAATTACATGTGTAGATAGATAGGTAGCATTTATTGTGAAAAATGAATTCCCTATTCATGTCTCAAGTTCAATTTGTAGCGAGATAGCAATAACTAATAATCTCATGTTCAAACCAATAGGTCGCATTTGATAATGAAATAGGAATTCACCAGTTTCACTCAATATCCGCGACGAAGTCTCTCGGAAGCATATGCGATATGTGACGCTAGAGAACCAATACATGGAAAGTGTTGTAAGAAAGTGGAATAGGAAGAAAGGCCACACTGGGGGCATACAAACAAACATATCATCATGTGTTTTTTAATGCTCAAACAAAACCCCTCAAATCGCTACATGTACGCTTCTCCACCCAAGTCAATCACTGCCACTATCTCATGCTAGAGAACTCCTACATGCAAATTGTAACAAGGTATAAGCAAGAAACATGAATAGAAAAAAAAAAAGGCTAAATCTCTAATGCAGACGCATACATGTAAACAGGTGGTGTAGTATCTTAATTACCACATACAAAATCTTGGATGACAACCATAAAAATAAAGCAGGTCACATAAAAAATATAAGAGATACCAACACCCATCAGTCCGTCATGAAAAGTGTGTAAAAGCACATTTAGCATTAGGTCCCAGGTCAAGTATATGATGACTGTGGTAGGAGAGGTGTAGGAATTTTCAATTCATCAGGAAGACATGTAGAGCATGATGTTAAGTTCAGTTTGTAATTTCTTAGCAATTATAAAAATATAAAAGCACAAGGAAGGAGAACGGAAGCAATACATGGAAAGCAATAAAAGCACCCCATAAGGAGACACCCCATTTTTTCATTTGCTACTAAGCCTACTTTATTCTGGCTCAGTAAGGAGCTTCTTTGAATGAGAGTTCACTACAAGAAAAAAGTTAGGGATAATATCACCTATGTCCCTGAGGTTTGGGGGTAATTACAGGTAAGGACAATAGTTTGGACAAATTACACTTGTGTCCATTGACCAAACAGAATACGAAAATACATAACGGTTTGAACAAAAAGACTTAATTGCCGTTGACTTTGGAAGAAAATACCATCCATCTTTATCCCTCTACCAAACATGCCTTATTTTCTGCTTTCTGAAGGAACATGAAGGATATCTTACAAACCCATGGCCAAGGAACATGACAGATATCCCTCTACCAGAACATGATGGCAGTGCAACCTAGAGGATAAGTATAAAGGACCCTTAAGATCTTTGGAGTCTTCTGAGTTTGATTTGTTGTCAATTATCTTAGTCACACAAAGAATAAGCAGAAAGGATAAGTAGAGCAGTGGGCTCATTGTACGGCAGTGGGCCCGTTGTCATCGGCGAGGAAGAAGAGAGGCGGGCAGCAGGTGAGGGAGAGGCGGCGGCGTGGGTAGCGGCAGATATAGGATTTGACAGACATATGTGGCTCGCTGTGCGACCGTGGCTGTAGTGGCGCTGGAGAGGAGGGAGAGGGGCGAGCTAGAGGAAAGGAGGGATAGGCAATGGGGTAGGGGGAAGGGAAGGGGTGGGCACCGGGGTAATGGGAGGGAGGCGCCGGGGGGTGGGGACAGGGAGGCGCAGGTGGAGTGAGGACAGGGAGGCGCCGGCGAGTGAGGACATGGATGACTTAGATTGAAACCCTAATTTCCAAATTAGGGTTTTGAAACCCCAATCTGAAAATAGGGTTCTAAATTCTATGAAGTCTTTATCAAAACCTTAATCTAAAATTAGGGTTTTGAAAACCCCAATCTGAAAATAGGGTTTTAAATTGTATAGAGTCTTGATCAAAACCTTAATTTGAAAATTAGGGTTTTGAAAATCCCAATCTGGAAATAGGGTTTTAAAATTGTATAATGTATATTGAGGCTAGTATTGGCATTTTAGAAATACATATCGATGACATCAGCCAAAGCGTATGATTTTTTAACAGTTGTGGAACAGATGGACACGGCTGATACAATTTTCAAAGTTTTTAGTCACGTCGTTAGATTTTGAAACTCAGTATCCTTGACTGTAATTACACCCTAACCTCAGGGACATAGGTAAAATTAGCCCAAAAAGTTGTTTAGCGACGGATTTTTAGCGACGAAGAAAAATCCGTCGCTAAAAGTCGTTTCAGCGACGGTAAATACCGTTGGTAAAAGTCGGTCGCCAAAAACTTTTACCGACGGTACAAAACCATCGGTAAAGATCTTTATCGATGGGATTTTAGCGACGGTTTTCCCTTGGCTAAAATATTTTTAAAAATTTCCTATTTTCGGCCTCCTTTTTAAATATAGTAGAAATTTTTTAGCGAGAGATTGTTTCTGTCGGTAAACATTCCGTCGCTAAAAATACACTTTTGCGACGGAATATACTATTGCTAAAGTATCCGTCGCTAAAAATACACTTTTGCAACGGAATATACTATTGCTAAAGTATTCGTCGCTAAAAGTATTAACTTTAAGCAACGGACTTTTAGCGACGGAATTTTTTTCGTCGTTAAAAGTCCTGATATAAATATTTACTTTCCTTTCTTTTCTCTCTCCCCGTTTTCTCTCTCTCGTTCTCTCTCACTCACTGACCGTTTCTTCCCCCAGCGATCCCCCCTCTGGTGACACCCTCCCGTCCAGCCGGTGATAGCCCCCACGACGTAATGCCCCTCCACAGCTCCAGTGGCCCTCCACTGCCGCACCACCATCGCCTATAATATCCTAAACTTTGGGAGGCGGTTAAAAATACCATCTGAGCTCCGAAAAATAAACGGGTGCTAATTTTGAGTAATGCTCGGGTATTAGTACAGTATGAGTGCTTAAAAGAAATTTGGGGCGAAAAAGTGATTTTTGAAATTTTGGGGGCTTTTTTAGAAAATTGGAAACTTTAGGGGCTATTTTGTAATTTTTGAATATTAAGTCTTAGGTGTTGATTTTTCAGAAACTTGGTGTATGACTAATTTGAATTTAATGTAAAATAAGGACATGTTATAAAGGTAAATGAAAAAAAAAATGAAAAAAAAAAAGAAAAAAACGAAACCAAAAGAGGAAACTTTCCCTTTCGAGAAAGAAAGAACAAAAATAGAAGAACAAACAGGGAGGAAAGAAACACAAGGCAGAGAGGAAGATAGTGCTCGGGGAAGCCAAAATCAATGGAAAAAGGGAGCTTGGGTGAGTTCTTTAGGGTTTCACGGTGGCCAGTGTGTGTTTTGGGTGTTGACTGTGTGTGTTCTTGGCTGTGTGCATGTGTGTTCTTATTTCGGGTGTGTGTATATTTTGATGATCCATGGGTTGAGGGGTGTGATTATCGATTTAAATTGTGTAAGTAGGTGTTATAAGTTATCCATGTAAGTGATTTTTAGTGATTACAGACGAATTCTTGGGTGCCTAGGTGGGTTGGAACAGCCATGTCTCACGGCTGAAGGAAGAAGAAAGTGTGTGTGGAAAAGGTGCACTAGTGTGTGCCTTAGATTTCAACAGTACTTCAAATGGTCACTAAAGATAGGATTATTTTAGGCAGTTTTCTCATAAATGTTTATAAATTAATTGAGGCATAACTGGACAAAACACAAAACTGTAACCCCTAATATTTTTTCAAGACGTACTCTCTGGAAAAGTTTGGGAATTTTTGGAGTCCGCAAAGGGCGCTAAATGAGGGTATCAGTGATCTAATATTATTGATTTATTTAGCATAGCAAACCAAGTTATTTTAACCTAAAAATTTTATGAAAACCCTATTTTACTGGTATGATCCATTATATAAAATTATGAGCCATTCTGAGATCAATAG
The DNA here is from genome assembly GCA_033070095.1 of Escallonia herrerae. Classification (NCBI taxonomy): domain Eukaryota; kingdom Viridiplantae; phylum Streptophyta; class Magnoliopsida; order Escalloniales; family Escalloniaceae; genus Escallonia; species Escallonia herrerae. The sequence goes on along the minus strand of JAVXUP010000989.1, from coordinate 78,184 downwards.
GTATTTTTTTTTAAACTAGCCTTTTAGCGCTCAATCCGGATACCGGTTCGGGATTTTCGGGCAAAAATTTTCTAAAATACTTTTTAGTCCAGAAATAACATCAGGATGTTTAAAATAGTATTTTAAGATATTTTTGAGATTTTTCCGGTGCGGAAACCCCCGGGGGTGTTTTGGTAATTTACCACCCTGAATGGGTATTTTGGTAATTTTACCTATAAGAGGTATTTTGAAGTAAATTTACATACAGTAAGATTATTTTAGTGACTTTGCTTATGGAAAAGTCATTTTGATGATTAATGTGTAACGGGGGGTATTTCGGTAATTTGACCTAAGAAAGGTATTTTTGCATAAATTCACATATGAAAAGCTTATTTTAGTGATTCTACTTACGGGAAGACCGTTTGGGTGATTTAAGTCCAAGAGGGGCTTTTTGGTCATTTAACACCTTAGGGGCGTTTCGGTAATTTTACATCCCGGTGAGATGGGTTCATTTTGGGAGTATGTGTGAGTCCGTATTAAGTTATAATATTGTACTATAGGCTGTGTTCTAATGATTGGATTATTCTGTTTAGGTTAAAGCTAAAGACTTCCAGTTATGATAATTTAGCTGCGGATCCAGGTAAGGGATTCTATCTGAACCTTGGGTAAGGACTTTTGTCCGAACCCTTATTTGATTACTTGTACTCGTAAGTACTCCTTTGATATATTTACAGCTAATGCCGAACTCTGAGTTATGTATTGATATCAACATGTTCTTGCCTAGAAAACCCTAATGTTGAACCTGAATCGATTAATTGAAAATCTTGTGATGCCCGCCTGTACTGCCAGTTGAGCAAATTTGAAAATTATTTATATCCGTTCTTCCGAATTGTTGCACCTAAATTCGATAATGTTTTGCAATTATTTTTGCTATTTATTTGTGATTTTTTTCTGAAATTCCGAACAGTGACTTACATCAATATGTGATTGTTATTAGAACCTGAATTGATTTCGGGGATATGAGATTATGTTAACGCTCATTTATATTGTTGATTTTCTGTGTTGACCTGGGTACCTGTTTAGTGGGGAGGCAGTATAAGGCTGGTTGAATCCTGCATGAAACGCAGGCTAGTACCCAAGTGGACTAGTAATTACTTTAGTACATCATGCATGTGTACACTATATTAGCTTGCCATAATGGCATTGCAATCGCCCAGGATCAACATTGATTTTTAATTTTATTAGCTAGAATGATTTGTACTTGGGTTGAAAGCCCTTGACAAACATTCATTGTATTTAGTTAGAAGAATTTGTACTTGGGTTGAAATCCCTTGACAAGCCTTTATCGTACTATCTGATTTGATTTCTGCTTGGGTTAAAATCCCTCGGGAAATCTTGCTGTATTTTCAAAATGAATTTTTGCTCGGATTAAAATCCCTTGAGCAAGGAAAATTTTCATGGTAGTTGGAAATGCTGACTTGAAAAGGATCTTTTATTGATCGTTTTGAATTTTGTTCTGATTGTTAATATTTATTTTGGCATCATTTCTGATGAATTTTGCTCAGTTTGGGTAATTATTGAATTTTGATCATTCGAAGTGTTTTGAAAATCGTCGGTTGGATTTTTTGGAGTCGTGTTATAATCTCTTTTGTAGTCCTTTACGACCTTACTGAGCTTTCAAAAGCTCACCCTTCGTTTGGCTCCCTTCTGCAGGTGATGATAAGCTGTAGCAGGTTCGGGAATGGGTTAGAGTCTGAGTGAGATTTTGATGAGCCCGTCACCAAGGTATAGTAAGACCTCTGTGTGGGTTTGTACTGTTAATTCGTTCTTAGGAAATTTGAATTGCGAAGAACCTAAACTGTAATGGTTTAAGCTAGGCAGTTTGTGATCTAGTATTTTGAGAAATTTGAGTTGATGTTGAATCAGATGATTTGAAATATGTGTTAGTGAATAGATATGACAGGTTTGATGTGATCTGGTAAGTTAACGACCCGGGAATTCGGGGCAACGGAGCTCCGGATTTCAGGGGCGTTACACTGCCGCCGGTATGTCCATCTTACCCTAATTATTTTTTAATGTATGTGATTTAATGCAAGTGAGTTTGAATTCAATATAATGTGGTTAATTATTTTGAGTTTGAGTTTGAATTTATGCATGTAAGTTTGAGTTTGAATTTAATTTTACCCTAATTTTTGTTAATTGAAGTTAATTTGTTGTAATGTATATTGTAATTTTACTCTAATTGTACATTGTTGCTTGTTGTAACTTTAATTAACATTAACTAAACTTGAACTAGCCCTAATTGACCCTAGATAACTCTTAATTAAACCTAAATTAAAGTTTAAAAACTCAATTAACCCTAAAGAACTAAATTAGCCCTAACTGGCCTAACCACCCTAATTAAACCCTAACTAATTAAACCCGATAAACCCTAACTAAACCCTAATTAACCCTAGTTAACCTGATTAGGGTTAATTGGGATTAATCCTCATAAACTTTAACTATACCCTAATTGACACTAATAAAGCCTAATTAATATTAATTAGCCCTAATCCAATCGAACCCTAAATTGAACTAATTGAACCCCTTAATTGATCCCTAGATTGAATGCCCCAATTCAACCGAACCCTAAATTGAACTAATAGAACCCCCTAATTGAACACTAAATTGAAGTAATTGAACCCTAAATTGAATGCCTTAATCGAATCGAACCCTAAATTAAACTAATTGAACCCTAAATTAAATGCCCTAATCTAACCGAACCCTAAATTGAAATTATTTAACCTCCTAATTGAACCCTAAATTGAATGCCCCAATTCAACCGAGCACTAAATTGAAGTAATTGAACCATAATTGAACCATAAATTGATGTAATTGAACCCTAATTAAACCCTAAATTGAATGGCCTAATCGAATCGAATCCAAAATTAAACTAATTGAACCCCTAATTGAACCCTAAATTGAATGCCTTAATCGAATCGAACCCTAAATTGAATGCCTCAATTCAACCGTGCACTAAATTGAAGTAATTGAACCATAATTAAACCCTAAATTTATGTAATTGACCCCTAATTAAACCCTAAATTGAATGGCCTAATCGAATTGAACCCTAAATTAAATTAATTGAATCCCGAATTGAACCCTAAATTGAATGCCCTAATCCAATGAAACCCTAAATTGAACTAATTGAACCCCCTATTTGAACCCTAAATTGAATGCCCCAATTTAACCGAATCCTAAATTGAACTAATAGAACTCCTTAATTGAACCCTAAATTGAAGTAACTGGACCCCCTAATTGAACCCTAAATTAATTGCCCTAATCGAATCGAACACCAAATTGAAATAATTCAAGCGCATCGGATATGTGCATTTTGAACAATTTTTTCCATTTGAACTTTGATCATTTGTTTGATAATTTTAGGTTGTTAATTGTGCATTTGAGAATTGTGATTATTGATCGATAATTTTAAGTTGTTAATTGATGATTTTTAGGTTATTAGCTGTACATTTGAAGTAATTGAGATTATTAATTGATGATTTTATTTGTTAATTGATGATTTTAGATTGTTAATTGTGCATTGAGCATTTGAGATATTGAGATTTGTTGATGGAGGATGGGACCCAATTGGATTAAATGTGTGATTTTTATTGCATTGAGCATTTGAGAATTGAGATTGTTGACGGAGGATGGACCCAATTGGATTGAATGTATAACTTTTATTAATTTTTATTACATTGAGCATTTGAGATTTGAAAATTGAGAATTGAGATTGTTGACTGAGGATGGGACCCAATTGGATTGAGATCCCCGTTAGGTAGCACATACACGGACACCGCGTCCGATCGATGCTGACACCAAAATAACATATTTTAGCTTTATACTTGTGGACACCTCTTCAACAGGTGTCCGGCACCTCTTCAATGGGAGTCCAACACGGTGTCCGGCAATTAAAAAATAAATCAATGTCTTCGAACACGGCTGAGAGGTGTCGGACACGTGTTCGAGGTGTCCGACACGTGTCCGGATGCCTCGATGAGGTGTCAGGTGTTGGTAGGTCACGGACACCCCATCCGATCGACACCGACACCGAAAATGTCCAATTTTGGCTTTATACTTGTGGACACCTCTTCAAAGGGTGACGGACACATATTCAAGGGGTAACGGACACAGTGTCCGGCATTGAAAAATAAATCAATGACTTCGAGACAAAAGTTCTTCTACATATTGGTAAATATTTTAAAGATAGAATTTTAGAGACAAAAAATTAATGTTGTTAAAGACCTTTTGCGACGGACTTTTAGCGATAGAATTTTGTCACTAAAATTTTTAAAAACGTTTTTCTTGAGAATACAGAAATTGGGAAATATATTAAAAAGCCTTTAGCGATGAAATTTTCCGTTGCTAAAAGTAATTAATTTCATCGATAAAAGTAAAGTTTCTCCGACGAACAACCAATTTTTGTCGCTAATCTTTTAGCAACGTCCTTATCTACAATGGACACTCCGTCGCTAAAAGTCTTTTTTGACGGAACGTGAGCTTTTAGCTACTGAAAATTAAAATCCGTCGCTAAAAGTGCTTTTTCTTGTATTGCAAGCTGAACTGGTTGGGTGTATGCAAGTGATAACTCAGTGAATCTACAACATAACATTGAATTGGAAAAGGGAGTCCTGCAACAACTCAAAATCAGGAGCTTTGCCAAGCATGGGGGTTGGATAGACGCAGAGTGTTGATACAATAATGTATATACATTAGTGTAGATACTAAAAGCAAGTGTGAATAGTTTGATAAAGTTGTAATTGATTTGAGCTTAATGAATACAAAGGATCTTTTGACCCAAAAAAAGAAGTAACAGGCAACGCCCTTTACTTTTCTATTGTTATTTTGTTTTGTGCTAAATTTGTTGAATTTTAATATTTTTTCCTTCTTGATCATGGTTATTTATGCAGTCAAAACTATCAAAAATTATGTGCATGTGATAGGGTACAACTTTAGAACGTGCCCAACATGTTATTAGTGGAATCCAATGAAAGAGTGTTGGGATCAAAGCGAAGAGATAATTTTATTGAACCGGAGAAAAGAGGCACAAACAGGTTGAGAGAAGCATTCTAACCGCTTTTTTAATGGAGCGAAACAACGTTTTGGAGAAACCCTTTAATTTGTAAGACTTAGCTATCCAATTCTTGATTCATGAAAATATGATGCTATTTGATCTAAAAGTCTCGAAATCAAATCTTTTGGGCAGTTTCCAAGACAGAATCATATATTTTAAATAAGCAATAATGTTTGATTCAACCCATGAGCATAAATATTCGAGTCATTCGGTTTATCAAAACTAATTCGACTTAGTTACATGCATTAATTAAGGTTTGGAACAAGGATTAAATTACTGGTGACAATTGACAAGAAGTAAGGGGTAACAAAGACTTCCTTTTTCCTGTCATATAGTTATTCATATTTTTTATACCTTTATTAAAGCTAACATGATTGTTCGCATGAATACAGGGTTATCGAGAGCATTTTATCACTCTAACAACCAAGACATATTTTCGAAGTCTTGAAGCAATTCTGAACTTCGTGTATGGCATACAAGCTTGAGGTATTAAATCCATCTTCGACTATAGTTGCTCTACATTCTTATGATACATTTTCTTTTCCTTTCGTAGTTTTTGTTTGGATATATGTAGTTGACGTTTGCACTAATTAAATCAGATGAACACTATTGTGTCACTATAAGAAATTTGATATTTAACGACAAACTTTTTATCGACGTACCAAAATTTTGTCAAGAAAACTTGTTATTACTTGACGAATTTGAGTTTCATCACCAAAAGTCAACTAATTCTTGACGAACTTGAGATTCTTCAACAAAAGTGAATAATTGTTGACGAATTTAGTGTTTCGTCAAGAAAAGTCGCTGAAAGGATAACTAACCAAATGCTTTTTACTTTCATTTAGGGTAGAGACCTATTTTGTAACGAAGAACTTTTCTCTCTCTGGAATTTTCTCTACAACAGGTCAGCAGCTACATGCTCTCACCTCCTCATGAATCCTTTGAAAATGGATTATTCTTCCTCTTATTTCAATCTTCACCAGATCTTCTGCCCCTATTAACCGAAACCCCAACCTTTTTTATGTAAATCATATTTGATGACCATGACAAGTAGATCTACGATTAAAGCTTCGGTGAAGATCAGATCCATCCACCAAAATCAAAACGGGTATGTAAAGCCTCGCTAGATCGTCCATGGAAATCCCATGATTTTCAGTTTTTCTGTTGTAACACCAAATCACTACCCCTACCACACCGCTCAACCATTTATCACACCTCTGCTTCTCCCTTTGATTTGAATGTATACGTATATAGATCTATGTATATAGCTTACTTTAGATCCGTTGACATGCAGTAGTTTATTTTTTTCTCGTAGACCTAAAACTTTTGTGATTTTACGAGTTATTGATACAATAGTTTATGTGTTCTTTATGTATTAAAATTATATATGTTATTTGTTTACACGATTTTGTTTAATCTGTTAGTTTTCACTTAGAAATGAATAGACCCGCACCATGGTGTTTGTGGCTGACTGAATTTCTCATGGTGCTTAGTTGTTTGTGGCAGGATGGATTACTTCTTGGATTTATGTAAGAAATAATGCAACAAGCTTCCACTTTGAGTCCTTTAACGGGTAATTTTGAGATCTTATATTATTGCTAAAAGTAATTGGTGATTGCTGTGTCATGAAGGAGTGATTATTTATTCTATAACTATATGTTCAGGCATTTTGAGTTAATTAATTGCTGCGGAATTAGTTTGAAATTAAACAAATTTACTCCTTAGAAAACCCAAGGAGTATGTTAGTGTAATGTCGAGTGGCACTTAATTTTGCCTTTTTACTAAAATATGCTTGAAGCTTCTAATTTTACATTTAATATGTTCGGATATCAGCTTAATCTTGGTCGTCATTTCCTTTCTGATGCTACAGGCAATCTTAATCTCTCCAAGTTGATATTTGTATGCCGCGCTTTCTTTTTTTCCCCTTTCGTTTGCACCCAAATTTTTTGGTGCATTGTACACCTTTCTTCTATGATGCTTCCACTCTTAAAGTTTTTGTTTAGTGTTGGTAGTATGGTACTATGGTGTTTAAAACTTCTTTTGTGGCTAAAATAAAGTGGAGGGATGCAAAAGTATTAGGTGATCTGACCCAAAAGGAAGCAAAATTATTTGGTTTTTTTAGTTTACTGCTATGCTCTTTTGCTCTTAATTTTTAGGGGGTGGGCAGAAGATACTTCTAATATGTATTGATTAAGATACCATATGTTTCGTGTGCTTGAACTGGCCAAGGCTTTTCTCAATTCAATAGGTACCAAAAAACAGCAACAAAGGTTGCCCAAGAGTTCACTCTTGTACCAATACAGTAAAAGCAGAAAGCTGACTGTTTAAAGAATTTCTTGATTCTTTTTTCATACATTGTTTTTTTTTCATCTATCTATAGTATTTTCGAGATGTTATTGAACCAGATGTAATTCTAATTATTGACGACAGATTATGTTTCATCCAAGCAGGATCCTCTTGCTCTCAAGGAGAAGAGTAAATCAGCTTGTTAGAGCCAGAACGGTTTGTTAGAATTTAGATCAGCCATTTCTTTTTCCACTTAATTTTAGGTTACACAAGAAATATTTTCTTCGATGAGGACTGTTCGGGTTTCTGGTACCGAAAGAGAAGAACTTGAAAGGCAATTATTCTTACTAGAAATCCCTTTAAGTATGTGTATTCCATCATTTTCATTTCTGTGGAAACTACCTACACAAGCAAGGCATAAATTGAAGCTCACACCTATTTATATGAATGAATTTTAATTGATATATACTTTATGCATGTACATACAAGAAATGGCGGGACCAATTAGCTTTTATGCGTGTGCCAAAAGCAGCTTTTTGTATTTTGGAATCTAAGTTTCAACTTCTTTTATCGATTTGCACAGGTTTTACTTGTTGTCAAGCTTATGTAGCTGCTCCTACTGATGGACGAATGACTTGGTAAATCTTAGAAGGTTTGTGGCTTGGTTAAAATGGAGTCTTCATGAAAAAATACATTTAACTTTTATTTCTGGTTTATGGTTAATTTATGGTATTTGGTTGTTTTTGGCAGATTGAAATGTTATTTGAGGTTTTGAGAGAACCAAGAAGCTATTGCATCAAGTTCTTTCAAAGGTGCTTCCTGAGATCTGTTTACATTATCCCATGAGTAATTAGGTTTTTTATGGTTTATGCAGTTTTACTGAAAATTCTGAGTTGCTGAAGATGTAATTAAAACCAATATGTAACTTGATAAAAGAAATAGCAAAAGGTATTTATAAAGGTGTATGATTGTTCACTAGATAAGTATTTTGCACGTGCCTAGTGAGCCTTCATGTCAAAATGTAGAGCTATGTTTCTGTTCCTGAGTTAAATTAGCTTTGATAAGCTCCATGGATGTAAACACGTGCGCAGTACACACAAAACAGAGATGAAAATATCTGTTCCCCCCCCCCCCCCCCCGCGCCCGCGCTAAGTGAGGAAAACCCTGTACATGAAAAGTAGACAGTTTAACGTGCTAAGTGCTAGGTTAGTACCCTTAGATATTTGGGTTGCCTGACGTGAAAAGTTGCAGCTAAGAAATGGTTGATTCTTTCGGGAAAAGGTAGTCCAATTCCTTTTGTTTGTTTTACTATATGTTGCCTTCTAAGTGTTATCTTTTTCTTTGTTTTACTGTCAATTGTTTTCATTTATTTTGCTATACATGTCCTGATGATCTTTTTTCTTTGTTCTAATGTTAGTTTTTTCTCCATTTCAGGTGCTCAATATCTATATCCGCAGGGCAAAGTTGATGAAAATTGCTCAAGTCAAAGTGCAAGACTAATACACTTTTGAATGTATTAGTTATAGTTTTTAAAATTTTTAAACATGTAGCTAAGTTTGTGATTGATGACTGCATAACATTGGTTTTTGTATGAAATACGTGACTCCTTGATGGTTTGTATTTCAAGTCGAATGATGTGGATGTTTGTAGGATTTTCTCGATACTATTATTATAAATTGTAGACGCAACATAAAAATTATATATTTTTTTTCTTGTAAGCACTTTTAGCGACGAATGGTTTCATGAAGGAATTTTTCTTTTGACAGTAATAGTTCATCCATAAAATTGACATTGACGAACTTAAATCGTCAAGAAAGGGCTTGACCACCAAAACCTCTTCGTCGACGACGTCCATTTTGTCAGGGAATGTACTCATTCTTGACGAAGAGGAACCATTGTTGACGAATTATTGAGAGCTTTAAAGATGAACTAATTCATCGTTAAAGATGTAACATTTCTTGACGAAATGGAAGTTTGTCAAGACAAGTTAGATTTAACGACGAACTTAAAAGTTCGTAATGGAAGACTTTTCTTGACGGCACGTCGTTGACGATTATCCGTCGATATATGTTTTCTCAACGAATTAAAAGCTTTTCTTGACAAATATTGTTCGTCGTTAAATGCCATTTTTCTTGTAGTGTGTATTCATGCATCTTACTGAAATTAGTTCATACTTGGTTTCTTATTTTTATGCCGCTCCTTAGTATCTAATGGCATTCTTCTTATTTCTTATCATCATGGATTGTACTCTACTGGAATCATTTTTCTTTTCCTGTCCTTTTTGTAACTTTTGATGCTCCTAATTTTGACAGATGATTTGACAAAAATGCATATATAGGACCTTTGAAATTAGGTATACGATCATGTTTATGCGTGTGCATGTTAGAGAGTTTGTCAGTGGTGATACTCACACATTTTTTTTTAGATCCCAAATGAGGTTGGGAGACTAGACTAAGTGTTGACTTTGGCTTGTGTTTTTTAAATTAATAAAAGAAAATGTCGTATGTTTGATAAGAAAATGTTGCTATTTATCAAGGAGAAGCAACATGAGAATAGAATTTTCCTTATGAAATTTGGAAACATAACTCTTTACTACAATTGTCGGGTTTTTCTCATTCATGTGATCAATTATTTCTATCCTATGATCATAACCAAGTGTTCATCTTGTAGAGAAATGTTAATAACTGCGTGCATTTCTATCCTATGATCATAACCACTTGCATCACACGTGCACCGCAACTAGTTATTAATAAAAGAATAACTGAACTCCGCTGCTGCGAGGATTGTGGGTGGTATCGTGCATAGTGGAGTGAATAAAAAATAATTTGCCCAAGAATAAGAAATTATGGGCCACGAAAGTAGGCACTTTTGAGAACCCAAAAGCACTCTCTTTCTTTCCCATTTTTGACTGAGACACCTCTTTTTTTTATTATTTCATTTGAAGTTAGGAGTCAAATATAATTAATAAAAGAGTAACTGAACTCAGCTCTGAGGATCGTGGGTGGTATACTGCATGGTGGGGGAGTTATTAAAATGCTTGGAGCATTGACAAAGACGAGGACAAAGAAGAGGGTGGGGGTGGCGGTAAGGGGCTGTGACCCGTTGCCTGGAACCGCCCTTGGCGAAACAGTGTAGCTGCATTCGTTTTCAAGCTTCAATTTCGTCGAGTATTCCCCTGCTGCAGAAAAGCCAGAAAGGTGGCCGGGGTTAAAAACTTAGAAAGAAAACATAATCTTGAGACAAAGGTTCAATCATGGAAGTGCATCCCAAGCTTCTGATAAGTTTTACGCATACGTACAATCAGACAGAGAGTTTGTGCGCACGCACGCTAGTGTGTGCGTGTCAATATTTATGGTACAAAAAGATGGGTCAAAAACTAGAAAAGGAAATCAGACATAATTTTGAGACAAAGCAATCATGCAAGCGCACCCCAAGTTCCAACCGTTTCGCGTGTACATTCATATATCTTGTGTGTGTGTGTGTGTGTAAAATGATGCTGCTACTGATTGCGGTTCAGCACCTGCAGAAAAGAGTAGGATGGCATTGACGAAGAGGAGGACAAACAGGAGGGTGTCGGCCATTGTACTACTTGTATGGGCAGCTTTGAGGTTTAGTTCAGATGCTCTTATTTGGCGCTTATTCGGGGGGGGGGGGGGGGGGGGGGGTTGGGGGTTTAAGGGCAATTGCCGGTGGAAAAGCTGCCTCAGGGCCCACTGGGGATATGCAAGGGGAGTACATCTGTCCCTGTATCGAATGTAGAGCAAGGGACAGCCGTTCAAGTACACCAATGAGAACACTGCTTTTCCAATCATTTGATGGCTTACTAAAATGCAAGGAGATATATATATATATATATATATATATATAGATAGAATCTGTACGAAGGGGTAGACAAGTTTTGTAACATGCAAATGTTTGAGCGCGTATAGTAACCCACACACGTCTATACTACCTATAAAAATATAAATTTTATAAATTATTTTATTTTGTTTCTATCCATCACTCAAATAACAATCCTACCTTTTATAAATACTATTACAAATTATTAATTTTGTGATCATTTTCGATTTTGCCCTCCTTCAGTTATTATAATGACAACTCTATCCTTTTTTAATTAATTTTTTTGTAATGCATTTCATGAATATTATATCATAAATTTAAACTAAACCTAGATTTACACATTGAAAAAAAAATGTGGATGCAAAAAATATATTTATGTGTGTGTGTGTGTGTGCGCGCAGTACCTATAGAAGTATGAGTGTTGTAAATCATTTTTAGACGATTATGTCCTCCGTTAATTACGTCAATTACATTCTTCTCCTTCTTTTATTACTCCCTTTTAAGATTTTGATGAAATTAAAAGAACATTGGGTAATGAATCTATTATACATTGGAAAATGAAATTAAAGTGTGACGAAAAAGAAAAACAAAAAAAGATATTATTTTATTATTCTCTTTTTAATTTGGTTAAAATAAAATAAACATTAGTTATTGAACTAACTAATGAGAACTGCAACTTTTTTCCTTGCATTTTTGGGTTAGCAAACAATTAACTAGTTGAAAAAAATGAAAAACAAAAACAACATAAAGAAACTGAAATACGTAAAAAAAAATCAATTAAGAAACAAAAAATTGTTGAAAAACAAAAAAAGAAAAAAGGGGGGTGGTTAAGTATGCATTAAAAACATAAATATGGTGCCAAGTTGAACTGAAAATATATTCGGTTATTACAGTTGAAGACCGGTTGTTTTACATTTCTTATTAATGAAATGCAAAGTACCTGGTCTTAAAAATTATAAATCTTAATCATAAACCAATTTAACAGATTACAAAAATAAAGACGTTGATTCATTCTTTTAATTTCTCCATTTGCTTTTATTTTCAGTAGTATCATCAAACATTTCTTCAATCCAGAAGCCTACAAATAATATTTTAAAATATTGAACTGATTACAATTGCAAACATCAAATATATATTTCTTCTAAAACAAGTCACAAAAGAAATAAGAACCATTACTTTGATCTAAAAAAAATTATAATATCATCTCAAATATTACTCTTGACTATATTCACATGCAACGCACGTAATCTATACTAGTGTGTGTGTATTATATAAGAAGTAATGTTGATATCTGTATACATTTGATTTGATGTGAGATTTGAAGGAGTACGAGACTTATCTTTTAAAAGCATGTCAAGATATTGTATGCGTGTATGGCTAACTAGCTACTATTTTTGGAAGAGGTATTGTCTAAAGTTTTGGACCAGAACGTTACAAATAAAAAAAAAGATAGCCGTAATAAAATTAAAGGCGACATCAATTGAAAATAAGACGATGGAACATTCGTTGAGCTATTCTTGTAAGCAGAAGCTATATGTAGCTAAGCTACTTCCTCAAACTCCGGCCAGAATTCTACCTTTGAGTAATACCATGGCCATCAGAAGGTCTTGATTTTGAATTTTTACATCACTTAGCTGTCTTTGGAGTTCCTTGAGTTGGACTTTTGCATCTTCCTTAGAATTTGAACTTGTCAATGATGCATTCTCCATTTGAAGATCCACAAACATCCTTGGCTGCCATGGCCGCCAAGGTGCTCTTTTAGGGTTTTCTGAAGTTTGGTTTTCACACCTCAAGTGATGCCACACTAAAAGAAGTCATGTCAATAGCATCTGCAGTTAGCGACAACAGCAAAATGGGGAACCTAAATTATAAAGGACGATCACATTCATGGCCTTTGTATGAAGATAGTGGAACCAGGCCACCATGTGTTTGGTTCCACTGTTTTCAACAGAATCATCTGCAAACGGATCCTTTTGGTGGACCTTGACTCATCATCTGAAAATGTGATGAGTTGCTAGAGAGGAGGAGAAGGGTTGAAAGGTCTGGCAGAGGAGATCTCTCTAGCCTCAAGAACTGTTTCAAGAAATGGTTTTTGTAAAAGGAACTTTTACAACATTCGACTAAACTTAATAGTTCTAGTAAGTGTCCAAATCATCAATTATAGAAATGCCAAATACAAAATAAAATGCAAATGCAGATCTCTAACATGTATACATGGGGTATTTAAGCCTTCATGTACTCCAAGTTGTTGATTAAATTTTTCTAACTAGAGATGTGTCAAGTTAATTAGGTCAAACAATACTTTCTCCTGTCTAAATGCATTTGGTTACTCAGTTTGGGGAGTTATTTTTCTCACTAGAGACGATTATTATATCTCCTTGTTAAAAATAATTTTAAAGCTAGGCTTTAAAGTTAGCTTTAAAGTTAGTCCGATCTAACCAAATTCAATAATTAAGCAAAAGAAGTTTTGAGTTCTCAGGAATCAAACTGTACTCTATCCTGCCTAAATGCAATTGGCTCCACGGCTTGGGGAACTCATCATGCTTCTCCTGTTAATGATTATTATATACATGTCCTTGCTATAAATAATTTTAAAGTTGATCTAACCAGATTCCATAACCAGACTCCTGTCTTGAGTATATTCGTGACAAAACCTCATGGCTGCGAGCTAGCTGATGGTGGGCGTTCACATATAAAACTCCAAAAATCATGGAACACGGCAATGCGTGATATTTTGATAGTACTAAATACTGGTATTTTAACTAGATTTTTTAATAAATTTCAGAATTTAAAAATCACACACATCTTATAAGGTAAATGTTCAGTTTTTTCATTTTTTTGGTATTATTTTTAAATAAAATTTATCAATACTAAGCGTTATCATTCTAAACAGATAAATATATAATGTGAAGTTGGTGTTATACTAACTAACGAATTATAATCTCGCTATCGATTAGTAGAAGATATAATAGTAGAGAAATATAGACGTTGTATGTGAGACGTTTCAAATGTATTCCACACTAAAGTCACATTAGTTACCTATTTTACTATTTTTTACTTTTTATTAATCCAAATGCTTTTCAGTAACTCCTCGTAGACGGGGTGTGCGTGTGTGTGTGTGTGTAATTGCTGAAATAGAATAGTTTGTGATACTAGTTTTCAAGGGTCTGAAATGGTATATAATCAAGTTAGTAAATGCTTTATTATCTTCAAAATTTAAAAAAATAAAAATTAACAAGTGCATTTTCTTTTCCGTGCAAGCTGCATGTTTTTTAAAGTTAATGCAAGATGCATGTTGTGTGACAATGAGACGTGTTCTTATACACAGCAACAAGTACGTAGGCATTTGTGATCAATAAACTGTTTCATATAACAAAAGGTAATGATCCCTTCGATTATCTACACTTAAAATTAATAAAAGAGTAATAACAAAAGGTAACGATCACTTCCTTTGATTCTCTAGTATGTTTCAGACTTAGAAATAATAAAAGGGTAATAATCCGTTTGATATTCTATATAGTAAGGGATTAATAAAAGAATAACAAAAGGTACTGATCCCTTTGATTCTCTTGTCTGGGTCGATAAGGTTAATTATTAATAGGATTTACGGTCAAGAGTTTAAGTTTTTTTCTTTTTTCTTTTTTTTTTTGTTGGGGGGGGGGGGGGGGGGGTAACAAAAAGTATAATGATTCCTTTGATTCTCTGGTCGGGGGTTGATAGGTTAATTATTAATAAAAGAGTAACAAAAGTTAGTGACCCTTTGATACTCTATATAGTCAGGGGTAAATAGGGTTAAATTATTAATAAAAGGTAACAAGAGGTAATGATCCCTTTTCTCTAGTGACGCGTCAATGGCATTAATTATATACTCGATCTCTCCATCCCACAAAATTAATTATATTTCTTTTTTGGGTCGTCTCATAAAAATTGCTCATTTTTCAAACTAAAAAAGATTCTGTAGTTACTTTTACATATTTATCCTTTTTACACTTTTTTTATTTTGTTTCTCTCTCCAAATTTAACTTTTCACCAGCTCATTTTATCTGTCCCGACCCTCTTCATATTTTTTATTCTATTTCTCTGTCCATATTTAACACTCTAATAACTCATTTTCTTTCTTTTGCCGAACTTTCTTTACCTTCTCTCTGTTAAGGATAAATGAAAAACACATAATATGACTGAAATTTTTATCCAGCGCATAAGAAATATAATCAATTTATGTGAGACGAATGAAATATAAAAAAGTAATTGTACTCGGCTTGGCTGTGAGGATTGCGGGTGTGGGAGAGGTGGTTAATAGAAATGCTTGGCGTAGATTGATGCCCGGAACTTTAACGCTTAATTAAGGGGAAAGTAAGGAATGACCCCCTCTACTTTACACGTTGTGCGATTTGCCCCCCTCCACTTCAAAGTTAAGCACTAAACCCCCCCACAGTTACAGAAAATGGGCACCTTAGACGGAAACGTTATGAATAGCGTGAAATGACCAAAATACCCTTATTTCTTTATTAGCTAATGACCCCCTATACTATGCATGGTGTGCAATTTTCCCGCCTCAAATTTAAATTACAATTTTTGCCCATGACCCTCCTCCTCTGGTCAACCCCGCTACAATTGGTGATTCACTGAGCACAACCACTTCACTGAACACAACCACTGGTCTTTTTCTCCGACCACCAGGGAGTTAAAAAAAAAAAGGAACCGCGATTGCCGTTAAGATTAGTAACGAATTTGCAAATTAAGCTTTTGAAATCCTAAAATTAGAGGATTTGAAACCCTGATTTAAAAATTAGGGTTTTGAAACCTTAAAATTAGGGTTCAAAACCCTAATTTGAAAATTAGGGTTTCTCTTCTCCTTCTCCAGATCTGACCCCGCCGCCGGCAGCCCAAGCGTCATCCTCACCCCACGCCGCCGGCAGCCTCTCTCGGCCCACCATCCGGCAGACTCGCCCCACCCCACCACGCCGGCAAGCCCCTTGGCAAACCCACCCCACCACGCCGGCAAGCCCCTTGGCAAACCCACCCCACCACGCCGGCAAGCCCTTTGGCAAACCCACACTGCCGATTTCAATTCAATTCAAATTTTCATCAATGCCGTGGAAGGGGAAGGGGGAGGGCGGTCGCGGCGACGGGGAAGGGGAAGGGGAAGGGCGGTCGCTGCGACGGGGCCTTGGGAAGGGGGGCGGTCGCGGCGACGGGGAAGGGGAAGGGCGATCGCTGCGACGGGGCCTTGGGAAGGGGGAGGGCGGTCACTGCGACGGGGAAGGGGAAGGGGAAGGGGAAGGGGGAGGGTGGTGCGGCGACAGGGAAGAGGGAGGCAGACGGGGAAATGAAGGGGTGTGGTGGTCGGGTGGTCGGGTGGTCGGGGGAGTTGACAGAATTGGGTTGGGGGATAGGGGGTTGGGTGGGGGGGTGGGGGTGCGGGGGGTGGGGTGGTTAGAATTAGGGTTTTTTCTGATTTTCTTTTCTAAAAAGAGACAATGGGCAAAAATGTCATTTATAAAAGAAATCGTTAGTCAGCGCGCGTGTTGACCACGCGCTGTTATATTTAACGGTTTCCGTCTAAGGTGCCCATTTTCTGTTACTGTGGGGGGTTTAGTGCTTAACTTTGAAGTGGAGGGGGGCAAATCGCACAACGTGTAAAGTAGAGGGGGTCATTCCCTACTTTCCCCCTTAATTAATGGACGCTTGAGCATCGGTTACGTGGGGCCCCTCGATGAGTTGAACCTGGACAGAGGTTCCATCTTTCGTGGGAGCTTTTAAAGAATCTAGGAAGTCTCTCCCGGCAAAACCAAGCGGGGGAATAGCTATGTGGTCAAAATGACCAGGGATATATATATATATATATATATATATATATATATATATATATATATATATATATAGGTTTTGCTTGGAAAACAAACTAGCCGAGCAAGTCTGTAAGTATCTCATTCTTTCCGAGATATAGTTCTCCCGCGCACCGCCGGCGATTAATGAAACACTACCAGAAAAAAATTTGTTGCTAGTAAAATTTATTTCCTTAACAATTATACTCCAAAATATGAACAGTGTGTTGCTGAAATTGACCACATGCTTGATCTCTAGTATAATTTTTTATAATGACTTCTACCAAAAAGTTGTCCAAAATATAAATATTGATGTTTTGTATGCGCCATAAAGTGGAGAATTAAAAAGACATACCACAAATATGGATATAGTATTGGTAAAATGTTTATATAGCTATTAATAGGTAAATAAATAGATAAATTATAGTTTTGTATATGATGCTATGAATTTTTGTATTGCTTAAGCGATCTTTTTGTACCAAAAGAAAAACAAAAAACAGTACTTTTAATAATGTACAATAAAGTAACATTTGCTGTGGAATAACTAATTACTCATTGCATGCTTCACTTTTTGAATACTTCATTTTAGACTTCTAAATCTTGACTTCAAGTTCACTTCAATAATAATGTTATACGTCATTTGGATTATAGAAATTATTTTTTTCTATGTGATCACAACATTATCTGCAGTGTATGTAAACATAAATTTTCAATCCATGTCTTACCTATCCAATTTTACAAATTTTAATACAAAATAAATGACATTCATGAGAAACAAAACATTTGATTTTTCAGTTTTCTTGTACAGGTAAAATGTATGATATATTATATGTAAATAAATTTTTAATCCACTTACTTTTAGCGGTAGACTTCCGTCGCGCATTGTCCTTTGTTCTTTTTTTACAAAAATAAAAAATTAAAAAAAAATCACGAAAAGTACGTTCACTGACAAGTCGGTAAAGGTGGTATCCGCCAATAAAAGCCAAAATTTCCCGGACGAAACAATTTACTCTGCCAATAAACTTTGAACAACGGTTTATTAACCACGAATTTTTATCATTAATCACGAACATGTAATGACGGACAAGCCATCAATCAGAGTTTTCACCTACTGAATATTGGTCTTTTACCAACAAAGGCCGTAGGTAGAAACGGAAACTATTGGTGAAGACCTTTTTTTCTTGTGGTGGTACATTTTAAGCTTTCCGTGTGTGGGGGTGAGGCAGAAAATTTCTGACCGAGTTGTGTTTCCATTTTTTACGTTGAGCAGGAAAAATATGTTAAGATGATAGAAACAGCCAGTCTGGTGGTGAGGTTACGTCCCTCCGTAAGGCGCTTGAGGACCGAGCAAGACTAACAGCGTCGAATGAAAATTTGATTGCAATATGGTATGAGTAACAAAGCAAAACTAACAGCGTCGATTGATTGAGGACTGAGCAAGAGCTTCAACCACTTCAGAAGAAGTTGGTAGCGCGGTGCAACATTTCGTTCAAGTACCTACATTTAAGAGGAATTAACAGACGAATGGGATGAAGATAAAGGAATCACCGGAGGGATCGTCAGTAGTAGCTGGGTCGCCAAAAAGGGGAAGAGATGTAAGAGTGAAAGATTATGGGTTCTGTATAATACGACATCAACATATACCGTTATAACGAGGGATGGTCAGTTAGCTGAATGGGGCGTAACACAACGTCAAAACACAGTGCGGGTTCTGTTAAACCACCACCACTTCAACAGTAGGAAGAGATGGTAACAGATGAAGAATGAAGAACTGCATTTTCTAAATTAAACCTCTAACATCTGGCCCATGTGGTCTTCAATAAAAAATAACAGAACCACATGAGCGTACCCCATTGGAAGAGTAAAGAATAGCTCAGGGACAAACCCAAGCTTGATTTTAAACCCTAAACACCAGGCCAACCTTCACAAGTTTTACCCAAACCAATCTACTACTATACTCGATTTACATTTTATACTAAACGTCGTCCGGGCCCACAAGAGATGAGACGACCCAAAATAAGCCTCAATTAGGGGCAAGAAGCAAAACTATCATACTTGTAACTGCCCTGGACCTCTACGTGACGATCTTGATGGCGGTCTGCTCATGTCTGGCACAGGAGAAGGTCGTCTGGGTTCTTCTGGTCTTTGTGCCTCCTATAAAAAAGAGTGCAACAGTTTTATGCTGCAACCTTATGTTGGTCTCTATCTATTCCACATGCACTTCATTTTATTGAGTGCGCCAAAGTGTAAAGTAAGCTGCACTATACTTATATATATATATAGCAAACCTTAGAGGCTGAAGTAGAACTGTAACGTGATTGCGCTTGCGATTTTGAATGAATGTGATGCTGTTGCTGGACGTTGGCAAACTGTTGTAGGCCAAAAGTGAAGTTTATTCCATTATGCACATTACGTGACTCTTCATTCATGTCGCCATCCTCAGAGATTTGCGTCCCACTTGGCATGTAACTAATCTGGGAGTAAGGGCTCCCTGACGATGCTCGCTTAAGTTGCTCTGCACTCAAGGAATATGAAGGAACAGCTTTCAAACGAGTCCGAAGAATCTTGAAGGCTGCACTTTGCTGCATTAACAGGTAAAGCAGGAAGACATAAGCAGACATACTAATAACTTTGGGCTATTTGAAAGCCTACATATTCTAAAGATTACTAAATTCTCAGTTAGTAATTATAAGAACCGTATAAGACCTGGGGAGAAAGTAATTTATTCAAAATCCAGTAGAATTTGTCAGGGGCGGAACTACGTTTGCACGAGGGGGTGCTAATGTACCCCCCTCAACTTCTGGTAATGTTTTTTTTCAATTTCACCTGGTCTGCTACTCTCTCTCTCTCTGTGACTTACCCTAAGCCAAGTCTCTTACCCACTCCCAGACCGCCGCCACTGACTACCTGTTGAGATACGAAATCTCGCAAAATTTCATGTACAATTCGTACGCCATCAGCTCCTCCGTCATCTTCTGCACTTCGCTATTCGCCTCCACCTCAACCCCTTCAACCTCCACTTCTCCACCTCTTCTTTCCCATTCTTACAATCGGCCCCGAATGAGTACCCAATTACCAGATTAGACCAAGAAATATCTTTGATCGGAAGACTTGCATCGTGATCAGTGTTTAGACAACCATTGAATTCGCTACAAGGTTGATAACGGGGACGGTTATGATTGGGGTTGGGGTTGTAATATACGTCTTCGTTGTTAGGAGAGTAAACCTTGGCTTTCTTTCCTCTGATTTTACGAGCTTCCCTATCATAGGCTCTGGAGGCTTCTTAGTTCTTCGGTGGTGTTGAATGTGCCGAGCCATGGATTTCAGCTGCCCATTTGCCATACGGGTGCTGCCTGATTCCCCTATAAAGATTCTTTCGCTTTTGGGTCGTCTTGACATGCTCACCACTTGTTTGCATGAAGTCCTCAATCAGTAATATGCAGGCAAATCTACGAAAAGCGAATAGGGAGAGGTGGGGTTGTTATTACCCTAACAGTGTTGAGCTCTTTTGAGGGTAAAAGGGTCATTTTGTCCTGGCTGAGTAGTCCTGTACTTGGCCAAGGGAGAGTTAGGCCAGAGATCGATGAGGGAGATAGAGCGGCCGCACTGCGGCTGCGAGGAATGAGACCGGCAAGTATTGCGCCACCCACACATTTTTGAGTGCGAGGTAATTTTAAGAACAAAGCAAATGTATTAGTCGTAATGGAGAAGGTCGTGAAAACGAGAGAGAGAGAGAGAGGCAGGGCCTTTTTGTACGCGCGGACTTTGGAGCGAGAGAGGGTGGTGGATGATAGTAGGTATATTGGAACTTTTGTAGTTTTACATGGCAGGCGAGTCGCATCACTATCTAATAACTTCTTTTTCTCTTTTTGTTTTGTGATAATATAATTATTTCATATGGCTTTGGAAAAGACTCTGATCTTAAAATCTTACGCTCCTCTGAACTTCGGACCTCATCGGTTCACTAGAACGTTTTACTTTTTAGCACAACTCTATTACTTTGCATCACTCTAATATGACAGTGTGATCGATAAAATTTTTATATGCTGCATCAAAGGGTGTTGTCACACTTGGAGTGAGAATTCATATCCCACTCTTAAAACAACCAAGTCGCTCAATTCATTCCTATCTCATATAATTAGTGTGAAACTGAAGTGGGCTAATAAATTATCGCTCAATTCATTCCTATCTCATATTATTAGTGTCAAACTAAAATGGGCTAACAGATTATCTCATATAATTAGCTTAGTTTGCTACATTGAAAAAAATATCTTCAAGACTATTGGGAATGTGACTATTATCAAGAGCTACTGATCTTCGGGGCCTCATCGAGTAGTTATTTAATTCTTTCGTTTGTGAACACTTTTAAATACTTATTTTGTATTCGTGTTTTTTTTTGCTGTAAAGAGTTTTTAGCGACTCTCGGGAAACTTAATCAGACCTTTTGGATGTTTTTTAGTATTTTTTTGGTGTATTACCAAAAAGTGTAATCTATTTTTGTGTATTATTTTCTTTATAAAAAATTTATTGATTTCGATATATTTTTAGTACCCCCTGGAGTCAAATCCTGGTTCCGCCACTGGAATTTGTAAGACCCTCAAGTGCTTTTAGAATCGGGAAATAAAGACCCATTACAAAAGTAAGGATCACGTTAAGACAAACATACTGCAGAATATGCATTTCATATAGCTTTCTGTCACCCATCAGACATAACACGCATTCACAAGATCCCACTATTTCTATGAGCCCACATCTTATGAACTGTATTCAACTAATAACAATCTCATCAACGTGAAGTTTTACCAACATACCTGGGGGAGCAGCATAAGAAGACCATACAAGGCTTTCAACAACCATGTATATCTTCCAGGTTCAAGGAGCTGCAAGAAAGAAAATAAATGAGAAGAAAAAAAATTTTAATTAATTGTGTATACAGCAAAAAATAGGGAAGTGACTCAATCAACATGCCCAGAGTGATGTCAATGAAAATCAGAGTACTATCCACTGTAAGGCATATTTGGCCAAATTCCGATAATTCAACCATTTAAGAAGTATGCAAATGAGCATAATAAAAAGAAAGGACAGTTGTTTGCATCATTAGATCACAACTCACAGTTTAATCACCCAGTAAAACATGAGGAAACAATGCCACTTGAACATAAATAAAAAAAGATGCTAATAAACCAACACGAGGACAGAAAATAAGGCATTATTGTGTTTCCGTGGTAAACAAGGGAACAGTAAGCACCTGCAACCTAAGATAAGCAAATATTGGAGTCTCCAGTAGGTGGATCAATTTGTCCAGCTGGACCAAAAATTTGACATTAATATCCTCCTCCGCCAAAGATTGAATGACAGAACTTGCATGCTGGTAAGTCTGTAAAACAATACCAAGAAATGTAGGAAACAAAAGAGGCACAGATAAACATCAGCATTCTTGTACATTTGATATGTGCATGTGCGTGTGGTGTGTAACCGGATGTATATACACATTTTTTATACGCACAGATAAACATCAGCATTCTTGTACATTTGATATGTGCATGTGCGTGTGGTGTGTAACCGGATGTATATACACATTTTATATGCCCGCAAAGAGTATTGGGAATATTTATTGGCTGGTACAAAGGTTCTGGTCTCTTGCCTGAGCTAATAAGCAGAGACTTATTATCGCCATTGGTGAATGGCACCACGAAGCATATAGCGATATAAATAAGTCTTTTCCAGCAGCATTAACCAATGACTGTTTTAGAAGATCTCGAAGCTCGGACAACTCGGAGGAAGTAAGCAGAATTAAGTTCAACGCCTGCAAGAGATTATTACATTCAAATGGATGGCTCACAAAAAACACAAGCAAAGTTATGCTACAAATAAAGATTTTGTGAACATTGCAATTCATGTAGACTTGGGAGTATAATCATTTCTGATGTTGAAAAGAAAAAAAAAGACCTGAACCATAATAGATGCGAAATCCAGGTCAGTTTCCCCCTCAAGTATTTTGGAGAGTTCCCGGTAAACTCTTTCAGCATCTAAGAGTACACAAAGTCTCCGGATTATCAAAGCACCACGCCTGAAAGAGAGACGATAACAATAATAACAAAGAAATCAAAAGCATATCACATAGTATAACATAACTTAACAAATTGAATCAGTTACTATGTTGAAAAAAAAGAACTCACTTCTCCAAGAGAGAGTTGTCAGTTTGGAAGTTGCGAACTAAGGAAACAACAAGATCACGGAAGTGCTGTGGATCTTTGGCTATACACGCATGTACCTCAAGCACCAGTAGCACTACCTGGAAGATATCCAAAATAACAACATTCGAAGACCACAATCAATGAATATGGAGGAAACAATTAGCATTTAACAGGATGAAAGAACAAGCATAAAGACAAGGTTACCTCATCAGAAGGATCTGATAGTGCCTTCAGAAGAGTGTCAAAGATATCATTCAGAGAAGAGAGGACCTAGATCAAGAAAATAATATGAAACATGAAACATCTCATCTCATGTTAATTAACAAGAGCATCAAAAAAAAAAAAAAAGATGACAAATTGGCAATGGCCATCATGAAAATTGAGTATGGCCATCATCTGCTCTTCATCCCAACAATTACAAGGCATCACAAATCCACCTCTTGCAACTAAGAATTAAAATAAACATAAAACAAACAGAAAAACCAACCAAGAGAAAAAAATGTAAGAAAAACAAGAAAACATGCAAAAGCAATATATTGACGCCTATGAAGCACCGGTGCACCAAAATGGGTGAATCATGAGGTGTATGTCCGTAATTTTGATTTATTTTTCTAATTACCTGGTGCGGCTTGGATGCAGATTCAACACGGATTGAGTGCATATCGGACACTTAAGGAGATAAAAGCACAAATTTTAAAAGAATTTTCTGGGGTCAAAACATAAAACAGAAGTTTCTGGGGTCAAATCATAAATAATAGAACTCAAACTTAAACCTTATAATGGGACAAATCGCTTAGTCTAAGGCTTGAACTGTAAAGAGCGGAGAGACACACACACAAAGATTGAGAGAGAGAGCAGCAGCCGCCCTTCCTGCAGTTATTCTTTCTCCGCTTCTTATATTATTTATAAAGGCCTCTTCTCTGCCCTTTTGTACGTCCCCGTCCCCCCCCCCCAACCCCCACCCAACAGCAGGGGCAGAGCAACTATCCACAAGCACGACAACCGGCGACTCTAGCGACCACCGGCCGCCACCACCGGCAGCATATTCCGAAGGTAAGCCGTCTGTATTCCTCTCTCTCGTTTGCTCTAAGGTTTTTAATTTGCTCTTAGACAAGCTCTATCCGCCTACCTTCTCTTCTCTTTCTTCTTACATTGGCACTTACGTTGTAGGCTATTTGTGGGCTGTGAACCAATATTTTCTGTTGTGACTTGGAGCTATGAATAAAAACCAAAATCCTCCACCTACACCTACACCCAATCACGGCACTTTACCCCTATGGAATTATGTCACAAAAATCAGGGCACCCTCACTCCCAATTTCACAGCACTCCCACTCCAACTCCCATGATTCTATGCCACATGTTTATAAATTTGGAGCAGGTTTTTAGATTGTGATGCTATAGTTTCTCTATAAATTTGGAGCAGCTTCATGTTGTGATGCACTGATGCTTATGAGATTATTGCAATAATATTTGGAGGCTGGAGCAGTTCATGTTTCATGTTTTTTTTAGGCCGTGTTGACTATTTTTTTTAATATCTCCTTTTGTAGACTTTGAATGTCAAATATTTTACTCTAGTTTTGTCATGAGTTTGTTTTTATCATAGATGTAATCATCGATGGCCTGACCTTTGGAACTTTGCTACTGCCTACTTTTGAAACTTTAATGCTACTTCTATTACGATGTATTTGGTGGTGGTTATTATATATTTGATGGTATTGTACTATAGTAGAATGGTTAAATTAAATTGCACTATATATTGTTGTATGCACTTTCTTAAGATTCAAATGGTCCCTATTTTGTTTAGGAATTCAATAGTAAGTATCCACAGCTAAAAATATATATACAAAATTTTCTGT
Organism: Escallonia herrerae; assembly: GCA_033070095.1. Taxonomy (NCBI): domain Eukaryota; kingdom Viridiplantae; phylum Streptophyta; class Magnoliopsida; order Escalloniales; family Escalloniaceae; genus Escallonia; species Escallonia herrerae. The sequence goes on along the minus strand of JAVXUP010000989.1, from coordinate 53,083 downwards.
ATCCCCAGTCCCCACAGCACCCGTATCCTAAATTTTTCAAAAATGCCGTATCCGCATATCCGCACCCGTGTCCATGCTTCATAGATTGAAGCAATGCCATCAAAGAACTCTTGCAAATATTCAGCTGAAAAGTGTTGACTTTTCACTTTGGGGTGAAGGAGCCGCCTATCTACGACCTGAAATGGACACAGGCACAGGATCCATGCCGACCATATCATCTGTCGACCAGAAATGCCCCATCGACAATTCTGGCTTAAAAGATGAGGCACATACAGCAAATCAGGAATCTATTGAGTTGTAACTTAGGTCTATTCAAGGGTTGTTGGTACTGCCTTCTCCGGAAATATAAAAATAAAAATAGTCTCTAACCAAAAAAATAAAATTTAATATACATTCTTAGGGAACCCATAAATTTCAGAAGGATCATTATACCACTTGATGCATAGTGGCTTCTAATGGTTTAAATCTAGACATATCCCCCGTCCATGTGCAAATCCAGATCCATGCCCTGGCACCAAGACAATGTAACATATATCACGTAGTTGTTTCGCTACAATTTACTGTTGCATTCTTTCTTTACGGGCCGGAATGTTAGGGTGCATTGATTTTTCATTTCAAGTGCTAATTCAACAAAAAAACAGGTTACCACTTTCCAACACCGGGAAGACATTTACATATACATTAGAAAAGGTGATGGTTCCAAGTATACTAACATCCAAACACCCCTGATTTCATCTAGCAATGAGCGTCAGACAAACTACTCAATGAGCGTCAGACAAACTACTAAGCCATCATTTACGAATCCTATGATATACTCGGCCGACACAGTGACCAATAGCCGCAGTGTTCCTCATATTGTTTTCCACATTAATTAGAAGCAGTGCATCCTTCCACTCCTGCAACAAAGTTGTAATGCTTGTATGTGTTCTCAGCTATTTTAACAAGGATCAGCTCTAACCTTCCTTCCTAAAAATTACTAAGCGGAGACAAATGAATAAAACTCCCGCCCAATGTGAATACAAACAACAGAGTGCTACGGTGATACATCTGTATGCATCTGCACTCCTAGCACGATTAGTCACATAACCACACAACGTACATAAACGAACAGCCCTATTCCAGAAACTCCGAATAGAACTCAAAAGAATAAAAGTCGTGCCAAGGTTTATATAAACATAGAGTTGCTATAGCAGTACCTCTACACGCATCTGCATTTCTAGCAAAAAGACACACATAGCAATGTTAACCAAGGTGACTAGTCAACTAACGCATACAGACGAGCTGCACTACTCTACCACTACACTAAAACTAGGAACCTCGCCATTACTAGAAAGACCAAAGTTCACAAAGCCATAAATGCATAGAATCTATAGGACGTGCCCTACGTGGGACATACACTTTTCCTCTACAATAGCAACCATTGTAATTATATAATTAAAAAAGCACAAACTGACTAAACAATGGCCTTTAAGAAAATCTCTTCAGCTCCCACGTGAGCAAGCCCACATGTAGATGATACAGTAATAGTGAAACACAGATCAAGCAGATGATCCTACAATCCTATTACCTCTGTACGATGTCTATTTAAAAGTGTTGAGAACCAGTGCAGTGCTTCGATTCGAGTAGCTTCCCATTCGCTAGACAACTCACTGCAAGCATGCATTAGTGAAAAGCGTATCAACACCCCCTTTATGCAGCATGTTTCTTTTCATGAAATTTGAATGCAACTTTTTCCCAGTTACAAAAGCTACACCTTCTTGCTATAGAGAGGATTGATCCAACATCAAATCCTTCAGCAGGATCAGCATTAATGGCACGAAGTTCTTCATTTGTTTCACGAGCAACCTGATAGTTGTTAATAAAAGTAAGCGAATATCAAAGGCGGCCAAAAGAGGGAAATGCACAGGAGGTACTTAAAAGAAAGGAGCAAAGATAAATTTAAGAGACCAGACAAAATAACAGCTGGATCTCACAATGAAAAAGAACCCAGCCCAGCAAACAAAACTCTAAACACACAGGCCCCAATAGCAAAAAGGAACATTAAAAAATTATGCGCACAGGGATATGCAAATAGAAAGGAATGCCCCGCGCGGGGAAAGAATGCCCCTGTCGTAACTCATGCAACTATGGTCTACTTCTATAAGAACCCCAGCGACTACAAATGCCACAAAAAAAAAGGTCCGCCGAGGAATATAGAGTGCATGCCAATGATGCCATTGATCAGAAACTTCCCACCTCCCTCAAAGGCAAACTCTCTCTCTAAAGGACCACTTAAGGCACAACAAGATAAAGGACAGCTCAAAATAGGTGTGCTCAAACACAAAAACCTTTTTACCATCATAGGGGAGGGAGGGACCCAAGAAAAAGAGAGAACGACATCAAGATACAATAAAAACGAGCAATGTATATTGTGTCTTACAACTCGTATTTTCTCTTCTTTATCAGCTATGCAAGGTAAAATGGCTCCCAAAATATCAGCATAGTAAGGAACAAGCTGGTCTCCGCCAAGTTTGACAAACTCGTTTATCTGCATTCAAATGCATTTTATCAAACCTGATATGCACATATTTTTGAAAGAAAATTGAGGTGTGGGGGAGTTCAGCAACATTACACTTGGAACTAATGCTTCAGTGTCCTTACCCATGTAATAGCCGTCAACCGAGTAAATTCATCCGGAGAAGCTGCCCTCTGTACAAGAATTTCTGCCATTCGACCATAATCTACAGACTACAAGAGTAGCAGCGCTAGAGTCAGAAGGTTATAAATGAGAAAGAAAATTTATTTGTGTGCAGAAATTGAAGGGTCAACTATAATAACAAAGCTAGTTCCATTCGAAACGCATAAGAGTAGACATATTCATGCAGGAAAAACAAAATTGCTAGTGCCTGTCTTCCAAAAAAAAATGCTAAAACCCTCCACGCAAGCAGAAATCTTACTGGGGAATTCTTGATCTCTTGAAGAAACTCGGAAAGTGCTGAATCGGCTTGTTGCCTTATTTCATGGCTAGAATCACTCAACATATTAAACAAACCTGAAATTCCATCACATTATCTTACTTCGTCGTCTCTAAAGCTGAACATCTTGTAAGTAAATTGCAGGCAACAATCAAGATTCACATCATGACCATTTACCATCAAGAAAATCAGGAAGAAAACCCAGCATATCGATATCTGGAACACTATCTAATACGGTGATCCATCCTACTAGAAATTGGCGGACATAAGGATTGAGGACATGCATGCGCTCTCTCAAAAGTGGTATGAATTCTTCAATGCTGATAGGCAAGGGGGAAAATATAGAATTATGGACAGTTATGAAATAAAAGGTTGCTAAAATCATTCAATAACGTTTAATCTCCTATCACATACTGAAAAGACGCAGAAATAGAAGGCAAACCTGAACTGATCGCTCTCTGTGACAATGTCCTGCTACACCGAACAGTTAGTATTACGTTAAATCCTAGTCCAGGATATAGTGCGAAAAAGGCCAGTAAGACAGAGAATTATGTATTCACCTTTACAAGTCTATCTAAAAGATGTGCAGCACTCTGTACATTGGGATCTGAGTCTGCTGAAAGCTTACATAAGGCATCGAAGATCTGATTAAAAAATACAATAAAATCTCCTCTCACAACCTGCAAAAAAGCATCAGATCAGCCAAAGTGTACATATCAAAATGAGCTTCTTGGTAACCATCCACAATCCTCACCTTTGCAATGTTATACAGCGCTTCACAAGCATAATAACGAACTCTGCTATCTTGATCAGAAAAAGAATTTATCACCGGTGGCACAATTTGCTTGCAGATTGCATCCAGAAAAAAGCATCTTTAGCACAACATACCATAATAACTAATAGCACAAGCTTTCCATGAATCATAAACTATTTTAACTTTTCAAGATTTGCGAAAAGGGTTTACCAATAGTTCCCTAGGGGAATGATCCAACAAGCATTACTTTAGATAGATGCAATGCTTGGCATTTATATCCTGGCCTTAGCAGATTAAGGGACTTAGAGTCTACAAAACCTTGTAGTGCAAGAGAGGTCAATATCCCTTGAGAGAAGAGAGTAATTCGAGCATGAGTTATAGTTGCTTTTCTTGCCATGCAAGAGAAGCCCTTCAGAACACAATGATGCAACTTTTTTTTTTTTTCTGTTCTTAGGTTTGTGAATCTTCCCCACCCATCCCCATCCCCTCTGCCTCTATAATATAAAGCTATATACGTCTATGCGCTCACATGGGTATGCTGTGTAAATGTGCATATGTTTACCGTACAAATATAAGACTTCAATGCTAGGGGCTAACTCAATTTGTCAGGTGGGTGCTTTGTTATATGGACTCTTCAAAATGTGTGATATACCCGTGTCAAACACTTGACCTCAGACATGGGTATGTGATATGTATCTGATGCTTCTCACAGAAGATGCTACTAAGAACACTATCTTACATGTTTCCTTAAGTTCATTATTGCTAAAAAGACGAAAGAAGTTACAATTCAAACAATGCACGTCACATAAGACACCATTTTACCTTGGGAATTATTACAAAATAAACAAAAGACACGAATATTCCACCGTGTTACCATGTCTTGGGTTCTAAAAATTCCACAAATTGGACACTTGGACACTTATCCAATCCTTACAATGAAGGAAGCAGAAACAGAGGAACCAATGGCTAACAAATCGTTATAAACAGTTCTCGTCTACAAAATCCAAATGCCACAAGCAACCTAATATGTCCTCCTTGAGCCAGACAAAAGGTTTCCTGATATACAAACTATGTTACATGAACTCTTCAAAATGCGTAAAGTAACCGTGTCGACGCTTGGATATGGGTATGGGATATGTGTCTGACTCATCCTTTAAGATATGCCGCTAAGAACAATATATTATAGTGTTTGTTTTACTTTGTTATTGCTTTAAGATGATCTCAGTTCCAAATTGAAACAATGTGTAACTTCAAACACCATGTAAACTAAGGAATAATAAAAAAACAAGGACATAGAGAAATATTTCGCGTGTCTTGGGTTTTGAAAAATAGACGAATCCGACACTTGGACAGGGATCAGACTCGGACACTCGTACCGTGCATGTAACATAGCATACAAAGAACAAAATTGGATGAGAAACCACTCCAGCCAGCCCTTCAAAAGCAATAAATCATCCACAGCCAGCAAAAACCCACTAGCTGGTAGTCCAACTAGAACGCAAACATGTGACCGGTAAATACTACTATATCATGGAAGGGAGACCAACGGTCCCCCTTTTAGACCCCAATAACGAGGGCAAACCTAGTAGATAGACATTCCTATTTAGAAGCAAGCCCTTGTTTGGCAGCTATGCCCATCAAGTATAATAATAATCAAATTTATGTTCAGAGTCCTGGAAGTTTTAAATTCTCACCAAACCATCACCAAGGAGGCCGTGAGATCCAGAATACAGACCCCTCATAAGTGAAACTGTGAAAGTGATGATGTAACTCAAAGTTTTGTTCTCATCAACCACCTCGGACTGAAGCAAACAGCTATAGTGATGCTCTAATACTATATATGTGTATAACTATATATGTCTATCTATAGTATAGATACATATATGTACAAACGAACATATAAATGTACATAATAATAATCAACCACCTCGGACAGAAGCAAACAGCTATAGTGATGCTCTAATACTATATATATATATATATGTGTGTGTGTGTTTGTGTGTATAATAATATATGTCTATCTATAGTATATATAGATATATGTACATACGAACATATAAATGTACATGTACCGTCTTCTTTTAGATCTTGGCGTCTCTTTTACTGTTATAACATCTGCAATCAGTTTACTTAAATCAACCCAGTGCTAAGCGCTAACATACATGACATCCTCTATAATCATAACATGACATCCTCTATAATCATAACGAGGTAGCACCGCTGTTCCAACTTAAGCGTATGCTAGACTGCTTGTTGCTCAACCCTCATTACAACTCATCACGCTAATAATGCACTTAATCCAGTAAACACCAACTTAAAACCAATTCTACCAAACTAGACAACCGAACTGCAAAAGCAACACAAAATAATTCAAACTTGATCACTTTGGCAGCCGTATGCCCTACCTCCAGATGCTGTGACGCTTCCGCGGACAAGCCGACAGTCGCCGCTGCAAGTCCGATCAATCCTCCCTGTCATAACAAACAGAAACCAAGAACCAATCAGTTGTTTCACTCCGTTAACACAACAAACAACAGAAGATCCACCGAAACCACGCTGTTTTGCTCGCCTTGCGGTGATTCGCCTGCGGCGAGTAGGTGAACTCGTTGGTCAAAAGGCTGATCACCGCCGTGATCTTGTCGTGCTCACCCGCCAAGGCCAACTGCTTCACAATACCTTCAACCTGCAACAACAACACCTATAAATCAATCACGAGAATCAAGATCTCCAAAAAAAAAAGAAAAAACCCTGGCACAAACCCTAGAGAGACCCCAAAAATACAAAAAAAATCTCACCTCAAGAGCGGCATTCTTCCGCTTCTCATAAAGCTTGTCGGCCAGATTCCTCAGCACCGACGCCGGGATCGCAGACATGCCGTCGGCCATCGGAAGAAGAAAAAAGCCCTAATTTAAGAGTTAGTTTTTACACTATGAGAGTCGTTTTCTGATCTTTTCTTGCTCGAATCGGAACATTATTTATAGTGTCACTCTTCAGCAACAAATTCGAGCCTACAAAGTGAGATCCGCAATGGAAATGGAAAGAAAGTTCTTGCAGAGCGGAAATTGATACGGAGAAATTTTCTCGCGAAAAGTCTTTTTCTTTTTCTTTATTGGTTTTGTCTGCTTTTCTTTCCTTTTCTTTTTCTCTCCGTTTCGGCCACCGCGTGCGCAATCTTCGGGAGGTGGTGATCTGTGAGAATGACATAAATGCCCCCCCAACCGCAATGACTGAGTTTTACAGATTTATTACTATTACTACTTGTTACCCTTTCTTCCTTTTCCTTTCTTGGGTTCAATTTTTTGTTATCATTTCCGTTTTTGTTGGAAGATCCCTTTTCCTCTAGGGCGTGACTTCCGAGACCATTTGTCAGTTTGACCTATTGACCTAGAGGTGTCAAATGGGCCGGGCTTGGGCCGGCCCGGCCCAAGCCCATCGGGCCTCCAGCAAACCGGGCCAGGGTCGCTGTCAACTGGGCCTGGCCAGAACGAGGGAAATCTGGGCCCAATCCAAGCTCAGGCCCTAGGCCCAACATCTAGGGCCGGGCCCGGGCCTGTTTCTCAAAAAGTTAGGCCTAGCCCTAGCCCTGGCCCAAGCCCTAAGAGTTAGGGCCAGTCCGGGCCCAAAAAAGGGCCGGGCCGGGCTGGGCCAACCCGCGGGTCGCCCGGCCCATTTGACACCTCTAGTTTGACCCCCTACCTATTATGCTTTTGTCAATGTAATAATTGTTTTGCATCACCAAAGACGTAACAACGGAGTATCTTCGCAAATTATTTGATTCAAACAATCACGATAAAGATCATTAACCGAAATGCAACATCTATGAACTAGGAATTTGCGCTTAACGAGCAACTATCTATTATTTGCGTCCAACACTTAAACTAACACTTAGTTTCTTTTTTTCAAACCTATGATTTTTTACCAAAATATATCGCTCCTCAGCGAGAACATGTGACCTTCTCTTTATTTTGTAGTCACCATTTAGCCACAATGAAGTTCAAATTGACATCTCCTAGGAGTAAAAGTAATTTTATCATTGGCTAATTGGTTATGTGCGTAAGACCTTGGACTAGAGCAATAAGAAAAAGATTATGCATCAGGATACAAACAACTGACAAATGGAAAGAAAGAATTTGTATGAGTAAGCGTTAATAGGCATTGGTGTGTTCCTATAACAAAAACTTTTTCTTTTTCGGTATTTAGTTGGACTTTTTTTCAACGTACTTATCGAACTAAATCAATTAAGCCAAAAAAAATGCAAAAGCTAGAGTAATGACGAGGCCTCATCTTTCTGAGTTGTTAGACTTGTCCTACCATTGGTTGCCTATTCCAACTTGATTGTTATCGCAGAATCTTAGGTATCATGAAATTATTTTCAGTTTTAATTTTTTATTTTCAAATAAATAAAAATAAAAATTAGTTTAATTTTTATTTTTTACAAAAATAAATAGGTATTTGATTACCCAGTTTTTGTTTTGAGTTTTTTATTTTTGGTGTTTGATTACTCAGTTTTTATTTTGAATTTTTTCTTTGACGGTGGTTGCGATGGCGGTGGCCCAAGTGACGATGGTTGGTGGCTGTGGCCGGTGGCTGTGGCGGTTGGGGGTGGTGGTGGTGGGGTGGTCTCAAAAGAAAAATCATAACTGGAAACTCAAAACTCCAAAATGAGAGTTTTCAAAAATAGTCATGTTTTAAAAACTGCTTTTCAAAATTAAAGGAAAATTGTGTGTCAAACGCGTTTTTTTCTCCAGTTTACAAAAGTGGAGAAAAAACTAAAAATCAAAACGTTTTCAAACAGAGCCTTAGTAAGATTCTCTCCCTACCATTGCTAAATTTAAGCCATGGCATTGTCGAGTTTAGACTAATATATTTGTAGAAAGCATTACAAAAGTTAGTGCATCATGTTACCTTTTTTTCTAATCAGTGCATCATGATACTTAATCGCTTACAAAATGGTAAGTTATCGTGAAGCTTGAAGTATGAAAGAAGTCGATTTAAAATTGGTTGTGGTGGAAAAACAGAATATCGATATATGCCAACCTAAAGATGGCATGATATCCTTTTGTTTCTAATAGGGGCTCCAATGAGACAAAGAAAGAGACCAAGAGAGCAATCAACCCTTGGATTTAAACTGCATAGCAATTACATAGTCTATTTTGATTTCATGAGAGATATATATAAGCTAATATATAAGCTAATAAAATGTCTAGCTACACACCAAGATCTCAAATAAATGTGGAAGTTAAATTTTACACACCTGGGTCCATGAATGAAGATGGAAGAGCGATTTTTCACTTGAAGCATCAGATAGCCAGAGCTCCAATGCCCTCTTTATTCTTCTTATCATACTTGTCGGCATAATGGGCCTTCTTGGTAGTTATGTAGTGGTCGTTAGGGAGGAGGAGGGGGGAGAGGAAAGGGCCGCCTTAAAATCTCAGAATCTACCTAGCCTTTTGTATAATAGACATATATTTTAGGGAAAATTAGGAAAACATGGGTTTTGGACTTAAATATCTGTAGATGAGGGATTTTTTTCCGGAAATTGTGAAAAAATGGGGCCAAACTTTAAAATCTCTGAAAAGTGGGGTGGGTTGGAAAAATATGGGTTTTGTTTAAAAGTCATATTTTCTCATCCCCAAATTACCCCTTACCACATCAGATTCCCTTCCCGGTTCTCCCCCAATCCGTTCCCTTCAAGCTTCTGCCTACCCCACTCCATCCCTCCACCCGCAAGGATACCTCACCCCCACCTACACCCACCCCCCGCACCCTGCTGTGACCCCAACCCCCCACGCCTCTTCTATTTTCCCTCCAATCGGCACTTCTCCCCAAACCAGCACCTTTCCTCCACGAACATGCACACACCTCTGTCTCCCGCTTCCACGCACGGCTGTCTGCTCCCCGCACTCAGCACTGGCACCACCCGGACCCGCACGGTCATCCACCCTCCGCCTAATCCCTCACCCCCCAACCACCACTACGTGGTCAGGCTTCCCCCAACCTCGTTGCCGTAACGACTGCCGTGACACGACAAAATTACTGGGCGTTTCATACATGTCGTTGTAGAGGCACTGAAGATCGCATTCCGAAGCTCGACGTCTGTGCACGCCAGTATAAAGGTACCCCATACTTACATTTTGCAATCAGTAGGTTGATCGAGCTTAATACGAGCGACCTTGTTTGTTTTCTGTTTTTTGATCGAGAGTTTTTTGTGATCGAGCTTAATTGGTTCGGTGAGAAACAAAACGGGCTTGCATGCAGTTGTAACTGCTGAAATCTTGGACATACGTTTGTTGGTTTCTCTTGGCTTTTTCTCAAACTTCGACCCTTGTGCAGTATTGCCTCGTGTCATTTAATGTTCTAACAACGTATTAAGCAACAAAGATCATTTTAGATGGTCTAGGATTAATGATTTTGGCCAAGATAATTGTTTGATATAGATTTCGATTTAATGAGATTTGTTGAGCATATAGTGACGTTGCTTATATTTGGTACTGTAAATGAAAATTTGGTGAAAATCTTTGCTTTCGACCCCTCTCAGTTTTTGATGATTATGTAGTTTACAATTTTGCTGGGTCATGCGTATCATGTGGATATAGCATCTAGGTACGATATTAGCTTGTAAAGTATGTACGTGTATTTACGATTGCCATTTTTTTCAGCAATGAGCTCAAACATGGAGCGAGGAGAGGCATCTTGTATAAGGAAGAGACCCGTCAACGAGTTCATGAGATTTTTGTAAGTTCTTGATAAAGTTTATAAGGTACTGTAGATGCAAGACATGTAATTGTGTTTAGTGTTTGACCCGTTGGTTTGGATTAATGTCTCCAGTGCCGAAATAAAAGCAAGGACTGCAGCAGTCCCACGCTAGTCGATACATGACGATGAGAGAGGTAATTGAAACTATTTCAGCATTTCCCAGCTCACTTATTTGGTAATCGCTCTTTAGACAAGCTAAAATGGATGTTTTTATTTTAGGTTTCACAGCTTGCCTCGCAAATATGGAAAGACCTAAGCGAGGAAGAAAAATTACCGTATGTCCTCCAAGCCCAAAAAGACATGGAGGAGTACAATGCAACTCCAAAGAAAGGCAAAGAGAAACGCAAAACAGATAAGGCAAGTATTTGTTTCATACCATTTTATTGTTATGCATGAATAGGTGCGTGGTAAAGACATCGAACTAGTAATCCCAAGGTTGGCTCTTAATATATAGGATTTTTTTTTGGTTAAATAGGCTTAGCCTGTGATTTAATGATAAACAAACTCATAAAGTGCAGGGGGTTGGACATTTAGGTCATACCCCTGAGAAAAAAAAATCGCAACCTCAAAGGGGTTTGAAAAACACAAAAAAATATCAGCCAAAAAGTGTCTGAATTTTTCATCCATCGTAATACTATCTAAAATCCTAGGGGTACTAGAAATCTCCCTGATACCATCAAGGAAAGTATCCAATTTGAAGAATAGAATTCCACCCCCCTCCCCCACCCACGTCACAAAAAATTTCCTAAAGCTGGACTGACAACAAATTCTATATCACCCATAGGCAAGTCAGGTTTTCTCTTGTTAGAACCAATTGTCTCGGTTTGCCACCATGATCTACGCCTAATAGGACCCGTAAATGCTTTATAAACACAAAAGTCTCCACTGCTGTTGTTCTAATTAGAAAAGAAAGCAGAAATCGAAACTGAACATTAACTGAGGTATCTGTGTGGAATTGCTAGCCCCGTAGACTTAAAAAATCAGACCCCTCACCGTCACATTGCCATGACTCACACGTCAATTCAGGTTGTGCCTATAGTGGAAATTCAGAAACTAAATTGGTGTTGACATAGAGCACGATGGCATTCAATAAAAAAGGGGCTAGACTGCTCTGGGCTTTCAATAGCAAAATCAAAGAGGACTCCATACTGCTAGAATATTCCCTCTCCTAGCATGTAATCAAACATTTGATGGGATACCAGAAGCAAGAATCTCTGTAACTTTGACATTATAAACTCATAGAATCTTATATCGAACTATTAAAGGAATATTTTAAACCCCCTCCCTGCTGGCAACCGAGAACCAAAAGATGCTTGGATCTGCTTCATTCACGTAGTCCTCCTCGTTGATCTTTTCACCCTCAGTTTCCATAATTTCTTTGCACTTCGCAGTGAGTTCTTCAACGGTTGTTCTCATCACTGTAACAGCTTGTTCAACTTTTATTTGCCTTGGGATAATTGTAAATATTACTCTAATCTGTAAAAAAAGGATCAGTATCTTTGTTATCAACGAAACTAAAGAAACTAAGATTTGTAACAACGGAAAATGAATACAGAACCTGCCTTCCAATCTGGTAGCAGGTCAGTTGAACGGGCCTTTGCTTCTTTCAATGCAGTGTTAACAGCTTCAATAACAGGACTATCACTTTCAAGGGAATCAAAATTGTAGTTGAACACTGCACTGATAGACCAATAACGTCTTGAGTCAATTGAGAGAATTGTTCTTCCATATTAACAGCAGACCCATTGACTGCGTTACTTTTGAGCTTCTCTCCCAATCTCTCAGCACATTAGCAGAACACCCGATCAACTATTATCGATAGGTGCTTCTTGTGAAGAGATGGAACCACAGCCATGCGCCTTGCCTATCACAAGTTAGACCTTCTTGTTGGCTTGTGGGGATTTAAATTTATAAGCTACAAATATTGACCGCCGCAGATTGGAAGCTTTTTAGACAAGACAAAGCCATGGGGCACTACGACGCGGGGTTGCAAAATACCAAACTGAATAGAAATTCACCAAAGAAATTCATAAGACATGTGATTGTGATTCTGACCCACAGCTAAAAATATCCCCAGTCCCTACGGCACCTGTATCCTAAAATTTTCAAAAATATCGTATCCGCATATCCGCACCCGTGTCCATGTTTTATAGATTGAAGCAATGCCATCAAAGAACTCTTGTAAATATTCTGCTGAGAAGTGTTGACTTTTCACTTTGGGGTGAAGGAGCCGCCTATCTACGACCTGAAATGGACACAGGCACAGGATCCATGCCGACCATATCATTTGTCGACCAGAAATGCCCCATCGTCAATTCTGGCTTAAAAGATAAGGCACATGCAGCAAATCAGGAATCTATTGAGTTGTAACTTAGGTCTATTCAAGGGTTGTTGGTACTGCCTTCTCCGGAAATATAAAAATAAAAATAGTCTCTAACCAAAAAAATAAAATTTAATATACATTCTTAGGGAACCCATAAATTTCAGAAGGATCATTATACCACTTGATGCATAGTGGCTTCTAATGGTTTAAATCTAGACATATCCCCCGTCCATGTGCAAATCCAGATCCATGCCCCGGCACCAAGACAATGTAACATATATCACGTAGTTGTTTCGCTACAATTTACTGTTGCATTCTTTCTTTACGGGCCGGAATGTTAGGGTGCATTGATTTTTCATTTCAAGTGCTAATTCAACAAAAAAACAGGTTACCACTTTCCAACACCGGGAAATCATTTACATATATACATTTGAAAAGGTGATGGTTCCAAGTATACTAACATCCAAACACCCATGATTTCTAACTGAACATAGTCACCTAGCAATGAGCGTCAGACAAACTACTCAATGAGCGTCAGACAAACTACTAAGCCATCATTTACGAATCCTATGATATAACTACCTAGCCTTTTGTATAATAGACATATATTTTACGCCCTACCCTCCCGAAAAAGACTAAGCAAGGTGAGTCAAAAATGAATGTTATTATAGATATATTACGAACCTATATGAGATTAAAGATATCATAAGCTATTCTTATACTTGTCGAAGGAAATTATGTACACAAAGGTAAAAAAAAAAAAAGATAAAGAATTGAATGGGGCCTAGCTAAGGTATTATTATTATAGATATAATAATAATAATAATAATAATAATAATAATATTACGAAACTTATGGTATCAGTGGACACATATAACCTCAAGGCTACAGAGATCCTTTCCATTTTCACCCATTTAAGGTTTTCATTGGACCTTTTCCCATATAGTGGCACATTTGTGTGCCTCATGGGGGTGGTGACGAAGATGAGATGTTAGGCTTGAGGGGTCGGTACACACGTGTGGCATATCAAGTCACGTTCAGCTTAACCATAATTAAAGCAGGAGCCTTAAGCCGATATAATATGCTACAGAATTTTAAGAACTTATTTACTTTGACTCCCACGAATGTTGTTCAGTGTTATGTAGGTCTTATTTTTCCCTGTTTGTAAGATTAGTTAGCATTAAATGATTATATATGTATAAGGTGGTTAATAAAAAAATTAGCTTCTGCTTCCGCTCTCCGAGCATATAATTGTCCTATAGCAAAATTGACTCAAATATGCATTTTTCATTGCCAAGGACATGGAAGAGAGAAAAGACCAAACCGTAAAGGGCTTTTATTTCGTTGCTCTGGATTTAGCTTTTGGTGTAACTACTCTTCATTCATACCAATAAGTAACTTCGGGGGTGGAGGGTGGTGAATAGGGATTGTAAAGACCAGTGGAGATTTGAAACTTAACCATAATCAAATATCTCAATTAATAGGTTATTAAGGTAATCAATAAATTATCAGCGCAATATCAAGCAACAATACGACTGTTAGGGTAACGTATCTGTGAAAGAGATACTCGATAAGAAGATTTGAGTATTAGGCGCAGGAAAGGGGATAGTGCATCCTAATCATCATGACGTAGAGGAAGACTAGATGATGATATCCCCACGAAGCACAAACCTTGATTCTAAAAAGTTCCGAAGACTTGAATCCCAAAGTTTTGTTAAAATCTCCGCTTAGAATGACTGATTATGTACAACAAATATTCCCTACGAAATGAGCTTAAGGTGAAGCTCTAATCAACAAGAGTTGAGAGTGTTGGTGGTAATATTGAATGCTTTCTCCCAATTCTGGAAGCTCACAATGAACTTGTGCATGAAATAAACTCAATGAAGTATGAAAGTGAGATTGAAAGAAAGCTCTTCCACTTTGATGGTTTGGAACAAATAAGGGCTTCAAAAAATTTACTTGTGTAGACACCCCATTTTTGTTGCCTTGTTTTATCTTTTTTATTTATTGGTTATGGGACTTTATTTTTAATTAAATTTATTTCTATTGCTGGTCTAGGCCCGTAATGAGCATGGTGTAATTAATTAGGTAATGGTCCAATCTAGTTAAAGTCCAACCCACTAGCTAAGTGGTTCACTCGAGTTTTTTAAACCAGTCCGCTTAATTGGTCCAGTCATTCGGGTTTAACTTCAGTTAAGGTGTAAATACGATAGATATGGTACAAAGATTTTGGATTGAATTTTAGAGTTGACTTGGGATTAATTCTCGAATTTTGGTATATCCTTGATTTTGAGTTGACCTGAGATTGATTCCCGAACTATGATGCATCTTATATGTTTTTATGAGATTTTACCCGAATTTGGGGTGGTTATTCCCCGAATCTGGAATAAAATCGTGTCTGATTGAGGGATAAAACTGGTCGTTAAAGCTTTTTAGTTGGGTAGAGCTGGCCGGTAGAGGAGTTTTAGACCTTTTAATTTAATTCTAATATTATCATTTTCAAGAAAGATGTGTACGAAAAAAGTCAACTTTACCATTTTACTATTTTACTACAAACCTCTACAAAATAGAGCATTTGGACATTAGAGAGGAGTGGAGAGCGAAAAATTCTAACAGAAGAATAGCTAGACTAGATTTCACGACTGTCCACATCAAGCACATACCTGAACTTTGACCAGTTCTAAATTGCTCATATGATACCCGATTTAATAGATTTAAAAGCCTAAATTATGTATCTTTTCAAACTCTACAACTTTATAGATAAAGTTCAATCCATTTAAGGTTGTCTTCAGGCCAAAAACAGACTTTTTCTGACCGGACAAATTCTTTTTCTAGGTTTTTCGACATCAGCCTTAACTTTCTCATACGATACTCGATTTAGGTGATTCAAAAGCCCAAGTCGTATTTTTTTTAGGAGTTACAACTTTGTGGAAGAAGTTGAATCCATTTAAGGTCTTCTTCAGCCCAAAAATATTTTTTTTATAAATTGGACATATTACTTTCTTGGTTTTCAATCTTAAATCGATTCTTTGGTCAGATAATTGGGCAATCTGGACTAAGGTATTTCTCTACCCTTATTTAGAATGTTTTAATTTCTAGGTAAGTTTATTTCTAGATTAGATTAGAAGAGTCTTAGATTGTCGCATGTCCCCAAGAACAGTGTTCGGTCTATATATATATATATATATATATATATATATATATATATATATATATATATATATATATATATATATATATATATATATATATATATATATGGGGCCGATCCACATTCCCTAGTGGATATTATCCACCCAACCGCAACATTTTGTTGCGGTTGGTTTTCTTCTTCCTACCCCCCCCCCCACCAACCGCAACAAAGTGTTGCAGTTGGTTATCCCCTCTTTTTTTATTTTTTTCCTACTTTTTGTGGCCCCCACCCCCCAACCGCAACACTTTTTTGCGGTTGGTTATCTTTCACCTTTTTTTTCTTTTCTATTACGTTTCGTGGCCCCCACCCCCCAACCGCAACACTTTGTTGCAGTTGTCCTTCCCTTCCCCCTGCTTGCCACGTGGCCAAACCGCAACAAAGTGTTGTGGTTCCCCTGCCACATGGCGTCAAAATTTAGAATTTTCATGAATTTATAAAAAATAGCTAGAGCTAGATTTTGCCAAAGTACAAAAAATAGACCCTAGTTATTTTTAAAAGATATATATCAAGGAAAAATTTCAGATTTTTCTAAAGACTGGAAAGGGGTCAACTGATACGGGGAACCTTGTAACTTTGCAATATAATTTAAAATATCAAGCTAGCGCGATTTCGCGCGAAACTTTTATGAGAACTCTAGGATGTTGGGAAGTTCCATTTCCCAGGAATTTGCGCCATTCCGAAGTCGTTAGCTATTTTTTTGGATGAACGGGCTTTTAAGCGCTCGATCCAGACACCGGTTCGGGATTTTTGGACGAAAAATCCCAAAAAAATACTTTTTTAGATCAAGAATGAATTCAGGAAGCTTAAAATAGCATTCCAAAGCACTTTTGAGATTTTTTTATGCCAGGGGGCATTTTGGTAATTTGCCACCTCGATAGGGGTATTTTGGTAATTCTACAATGTTAAGTTTTTCAAACGACTTTTTAGTCCAGAAATGTAAGTAAAACACCTGAAAGGTTGTTTTGAAGCTGATTTGGGGGCGTTAGGGTGATAATGAACCCCCAGAGGCATTTCGGTAATTTGCCGCTCATCAGGGGCATTTCGGTAACTTCTGAAATGCCCCCACCCCCCAACTGTCCTTCGCCCCTTCCCCTGTCTGCCACGTGGCCATTGCGGTCCCCCCAGCCCCCCCCCCCCCCCCGCCCAAATCGAAAAATAAAAATTATATCATTCTCAACAAGTCATAGAATAAAATAAAATAAAAATTACTTCCTCCAGTTATGTGAAAAATTTACAATGACAGAAAAATTACCAAAATACCTCCGATGAGCGGCAAATTATCGAAGTGTTGTGGTTTGGGCAGGGGTTGGGGGGACCGCAATGGCCACGTGGCAGGCAGGGGAAGGGGGAACTGTAGCACTTTGTAGCGGTTTGAGGTAAAGGACAGTTGGGGGGTGGGGGCATTTCGGAAGTTACTGAAATGCCCCCGATGAGCGACAAATTACCGAAATACCCCCGGGGGTTCATTATCACCCTAACGCCTCCAAATCAGCTTCAAAACAACCTTTCAGGTGTTTTACTTATATTTCTGGACTAAAAAGTCGTTTGAAAAACTTAACATTGTAGAATTACCAAAATACCCCTCTCGGGGTGGCAAATTATCAAAATACCCCTGGCATCGAAAAATCTTAAAAGTGCTTTGGAATGCTATTTTAAGCTTCCTGAATTCATTCTTGCTCTAAAAAATATTTTTCGGGATTTTTCGCCCAAAAATCCCGAACCGGTGTTCGGATCGAGCGCTTAAAAGCCTGTTCGTCCAAAAAAATAGCTAATGACTTCGGAATGGCACAAATTCCTGAGAAATGGAACTTCCCAACATACTAGGGTTCTCATAAAAGTTTCGCGACCCTGTTGATTAATCGACTGGTTCTTCTTAAAAAAATCTATTTGAAGGTCACTTTCTAATCAATCGGCTGGTTTTGCTCAGAAACAAAATTTTTCAAAAGTAGCTTTATGACTAGCCGGCAAGTTAGTCAGTTTCGTGGGGTTTTCATGAAGTATGCTCATCGTTTGGCCTATCGCTGTACGTGTTCTCAACTAGTCTTTCTACCAGTTTGTAACCCCACTATCCTCTACTTTTTTGTGCTATGTGTGTGTTTATATCTAACTAAATTACATAAAGCATATATAGCCAAAGCATTGTAACATAGTTTTGATGTTCAAATAGATATCCTAGAACTCCAAAAGCTAATATTTTGGTATCATTTTCGAGATCTCTGGGAGCTAAGCTCGACATCTGAAGAATCTGAGGCAGCCGCATACTTGCCTCCTTCTCATGACTCCTCCTCGGACTCTGAAGGGGTGCCACTAACCTCTATAAGTTCTTTATTGACACTGGTCTCAACTTTTGTCAGAAGATGATTTGAACTCTATTAGAGCGACGAACTGACAGTTTTTATTTCCCATTTGACTTAACAACAGTCGCGGCTTTCTTCTTAGTAGTGCTCGAGGCTTCCATCGCTTTTGGTGGCTCAAAGTTTAACTTGCAAGTAGGCTTGGAAAGAACTCTGCTAGTAGCCCGTATCTTCACTGGACCATTTCTCTTTGCTGTAAGACCTCTTTCCCTATGGGCCTATAGGGTGATATTTGCTCATTTCAAAGGAGTCTCTCCTGGCCCGACCTTGGATCCTTTGCTAGATAGTGGTGTGAGTGGAGGAGTTGACGTATCTGTGGTTTCTTTCATCAGCCTGTAGACCACCATGGCATCGTAGAAGTTCCATACCATGTCCTTAAGGTCATGAATCGTCCGGTAAGCATCTTTAAGCAATTTACTTAGGACTTACAAGTAAAAACATCATACAATTAGGGTTTCAAAATGAAGAAGAAAAGAGTGAAGGGATCACGACTAAGTTACCGTCTTCCTCTGAGCTAGCATTTTTATCCCCATCACATCCTCATCCCTCTTTGGTCATGTGATCACTTCTGACCTGGGAGTCCAAGAGGACTTAAAAGTTGGCACAATCGAAGAGGGGAAAGGGATATCCTATGCACTTATCTCCTCATCCTACCTTGTGCTTCTCCTACCTGACTAGAGCGTCTGTGACCCGCTTCGCCTAATTTATGGTTAAAGGAGAAGCTAAGTCATCCCAGTCGAAACCCAATACGTCTGAGGATTAATCGGCCACCTCAAGGGTGATACAAATATCCCCCCTCAAGAAACTTTGTCTCAAGCCCCTACCTAGTGTCCATGTCCTGTATATCTCCACTAGGGGGTAGCTAAGATCCAAGGCTTAGCATCAGAATGGTGCTGAAAAACACCCTGTTACCGGATAGGACTCTTCATTAGAGAATCCTAACAATAAGGCATGGCTCCAGATGAGCGTCAATTCCTCCTCATATTAGCCCTCAGTTCTTTATTTCCAAAGTGAGTCCTAGGCATGAAAGATAAACAATGAAAACATCCATCGCATAAAGAATAACAATGCGAGCCAGGAGAAGAATGGGCAAGTAATTAACTTACCAGCCGTTGGATAAGATTTTTGAAACACTTTAGATATACCTTTGCGATCAAGCATGACGACTCTGCCCGAAAGTTCCACCAGTACATCACCGCACTCGTCTCGACCTCCTTTGCCTCAGCCAACTTTATAGGGCGCAATTGTAGTGCCTCGAAGGCCTAAAATCTATGATGAAAGTAAAATTTGGGATAGGTAAAAGAGAGCAATAAATGGGCGGAGCATACCTCCCAAGTGTCGTTATAAACCATGAGCTCGCCACCTGCAGTCAGGAGATGAAGCCCATAGAATGGTATAGACGGCCCAGTGTCGAAGTCATACTCCTTGATGTCCTCTAGCATCCTCAGATACCAGAGTTGCATGGAGTCATCCCTATTACTAAACAAGGTCTCCTCGAGCGCGTATAACAAAAAAACCTATAACATATGCTGATCAACCGCCATGGCATCAACATCCTCTAATGTCATACGTCATAATATGAGTGGATGGTAGCAAGAAAAATTGAGCCACCCTTTTTGAAGGACAACATAGACCCTAGCAACCTCTCCACAAGGTTGCGGTCTTGATCTAGGTCATAGGCCAATGGTATAGACCTATTCCTCACTCGAATTCCTATAATATGCACGAAGTTGTATAGGGTGAGGGTCGCTTCGTAAAAGAAAGATGAAAAGTGTGGGTGGGATCCCACTAACACTCGACTAGGGTTAATAAGCGGTTTTTGCTATGGGTAAAGGAGTGCAACCCGTTCCAAAATGACTCAAACTCATCAAAGTTACCCTCTCTTCCACTATATCAGGAGCCTTCTTCCACCACTCCTCACCAAATTGGGAGAAAAATTCAGAAAACTGACCAAAGTAAAAAAGGGAAAAACTCAAAAAATCGACCAGTTCGTGTATGAGATTTGCAAAAGATGTAAAATATTAGATGTGGGGCCCTATATTACATGAAAGAATCCTAATCTCAAATTGTCCCTAGCTATGTATATGATGTGCATGAGGGAGAGAAGAATCATACCTAACTGTTGAAGAAAACATTGCTCAAGTGTGTGACTTGGTCGGAGTAAGGACTGGTATCATCCTTCTGAGCCGTCAAATAAAACCTCAAAACTCGCTGAATAAAGGTGCCTCTTTCACGACCTCGATTGACTCTCTCCATGACTATAAGGTTTGAATATGGGGGCCTCTTTCATGACCTAGCTTTTATACTTAGAGAAGTGAGAAATTTGACTTAGGTTGGGTTTGAATTAGGTAATTTCTTTGGAGAAGGAGAGAAGTGAATGATAGTAATAGGTCTTTGTGCCCGCCCGATGGTACCCAAAATCTGAATGCAAAAATTGGCTTGTAATTTTAAACCTCCTAATAAACTGGTCAATTTTTTCGTTAAATTCTTTCAGTCTTCTGACTAACCGGTTGGTTTATCTTCGTTGTTCCTATCCTTTGACTAACCGTCCGGTTCTAGTGTCTTTATAAAGTTTCATTAAACCAATGTCAAAAACCGTTTGGTTTAAATTAAATTTTTTAAAAAAAATTGTACTACATGTTCCTTGCTTGAGATTCTCTTGTCATTCGCATGTTTGCATGTTCTTGATTAAATTTCAAACATGTTCTGAAACCTCTATGTATTTGTGTGCCTGCATGCTCGTGTTCTTGTGTGCTTGTACCTTTAAAATTAGTGAAAATTAAGATTCTCTGAATCTGTTGCTTAATTCAGTGATGTTGTACGATGTAAGGCCAGTATCACATCTAACCCTTTGTTACTAGAAGCGACATTTTCTCCATATCAATTAGGGGATAAATTGGTATGCCCCGACATCAACGACCAACTGTCCTGAGACATCGTTGGCTCCAGCTTTTAGTGATCTTCATACAGTTTTTCTCTTTATGTCCAAGCGACTAACAGCTTCTACGCCTTGTTGGCTCCGGCTCTTGGATATAAATCCCCTATAACGCTTCCGTGCATTATTGGCTCTGGCTCTTAGATATAAATCTTAAGTGACCGACCGCTTTCATGTGTTATTGGCTCCGGCTTCTGGGTATATTCATGTGTACCTAAGTGATCAACCGCTTCCACACGTTGTTGGCTGTGGCTTTTAAGTTCACCATTTTTTATTTGGCTAAGAGACCAACTACTTCCACAGGTTGTTGGGCTTTATTAATAACTAAAGTATGCTGTTATTGTATGTATGGTCCTAATAAAATATTAAGCCTAATTTACTTAAGCAAGTCCAATTTTTTCTAGTCCAGTCCAGTTCATTTCAGTCTAATCCAGTTGAATTTTGGTCAAGTCGATTCCAACCCACTGTGAGTCTAGTCCATGTTAGAAGATTATGATGGTTTAGATAATTCAGAAATATCCTGAGATTAATCTTTGATAAATGTAAATCTCATTGATTCATATGAAATTTGGAGATAATTATCAAAATCTAGCAAATCCCATTTGTTTAAGCAGAGATAATTACCGAATTAGGGACATATAATGTTCAGAAATTCAGGAAAAATTCTTAAAATAGTATGAGATGAAACCGCTGGTTAGTTGACTTTTGTCCAATATGCTATTTTAATGAAATATCTGACTCTATCAAGGATCTCAGACTCAAAAGTTATCTATATCACTTCGGTTGACCTCAGAGCTCTATAAAAAGGGCCTTTTGGCTATATTTCAAGGGAAGCTAGTCACTCTAGAACTTTTGTACCATTTCTTCTTTAAAGTGATGCATCATTTCTAAAGAGAACTTGGGCAGTTTCATACTCTCTATACATTTATAATTTATATTTCATCATGGATTTATCTCAAGGTGGTTCTAAACTCTCAAAGCCAAGAGGTAATTTTACCTTGCCTTCTAGTTTAGTCTAGAGAAGTCCAGTGTATTGCTCTCCCGGGGGACCAAATTTGGATCAACAAAATATATAACTTTTGCAAAAAGGGTATTTTAAATCTATTTTTAATTATTCTTGTTAAAAAAACCAAACTTTAGGTTGCCTCCCTTAGGGTTCGGTCGAACTACGGTGGTTCCAATCCCGGTTTGTTGGACTGGGTATGTAAGTCATTTAAATGCTGCTGTTGAATTCAAAGAAAAAATATAAAATTAGAAGTAGGGTGTTTTCTTAAAAGCAAAGTAGAGACCGAAAATGGTATGGTAGGTGCCTAACACATTGCCGCCATATAATGAACCCATCATTCTATTTTTAGTAGATTAAAGGAATGTTTGCCTTCTTCGAGTCCATTGTAGGTTTGTTTTCCTTCTTATTTTACCTTTATTTTCAGAAATTATGATGGCGACTCTGAGTTTCTCTTAGGACCACTCGTGAGTTTAGAAAGGGGGTTTTCAAGGTAGTTTGCTATAATGTCGATTCTCTTCAAGAGTTAAGAAGGATAGAAGCGTGACCAACAAAAGTCATAACAAAACTCTAATTTTTAAAAAATTTCATTATTATTTCTTTTATTAAACTTGGGGTAGGAAGTAGAATTCTAGGACCAGACTTAGATAAAACAAAGACAGACATTATCTGACTGTCAGGAGAGGGAATCACACAGAGAGCCCTTAGATTAGATACATGTGTAGACGATACTGACAATGCAATGGGCTAAAGAAAGACACACGTTATCCCGACTGTCATTACAGGAGAACCAAATGGAGCCTCTAGAAAAAATTGCATGATGATGTTAACTATGCAATTGACTAAAGAAAGACAGACACTATAACGACTGTCAGGAAAGGGAAATCACAGGCATCCTCTAAATAACATTGAATGTAGGAGAAGCTGGTAATGCAATGGATTGGGTGAACAAAGATAGACATTGTCTTGATGTCAAGAAAGGTGAATTACATGGAGCCTCTAGACAAAAACAAAATGCAAGCATAAGATAAACATGTCCTAACTATCAGGAGGGGTGGAATAGCAAGGAGCCCTTAGATAAAATGCATGTTGATGGTACGGATCATGCAATGGACTCGATAAGGAAAGACACTATCTTGACTATCAGGGGAAAGGAATCACATGGAACCCCTAGATAAACAAAGATAAAATGAGACAGACACTTTTTCGACTGTCATGGCAAGGGAATTGCATGAAGTGCTTAGACAAAACAAAAGGGTAGAGAAAGAGAGACACCATCCAGACTGTCTTGAAAGAGAACTAATAGGGAGCCCCTAATGAAAAATGCATGAAGACAATACTAACTATGCAATAGACTAAATAAAAAGAGATAATGTCATGCCTGTCTAAGAGGAGAATCACATGGAACCTCTAGATATAGGGTTGACCCTAGCATAACTAAACTGAAAATGGAATCACATGAGAAGTACCTAAGGACATCTAGAAGAGTCTAGGACACATTGCGTATCCTTTTCAAGTATGAGAGTGTGTTTGAATTTAAAATCATTTTGCCCGATATGATGAATCAACTGATCACTTCATGATCTATTATTCTTTTGCATAAATTATCAGAATATAGGGTAATGGTACTCCCTCTATCGACAAGTTTATCTCTATCAAAAAAGAGAAAGATCACTTGATTTTTTGATAAAAAAAACCTTTCAATTCCTTATCACTAAATGTCATTCAATGTCACAGAAAAAGTTTCTTCTTCATTTAAATGCTCTTTTTGAATCCTCAAGGCTATCGGGAATAGGTTGGGCCCAAAAGTAAGTACTGAGAATTTAAGGTACATGAGTTGTGAGGCTAATGTGTATGTTGTGCGGCTGTATAAGTTGTGAGGCTAATGAGATCTTGGCTAATGATTATTCAAAAGTTCAATGTATATGACAAGGCTGAGCAAAAGTAAATCATTATCCAGTGCGTGATACAAAAGTGACAAGGCATGAGATGAGTCCATAAGGCTTCTCATATGATCATTGAATTGGTGGTAGGAATATCCAAATGCCATACAAAATATGGCATGCTATGCAAGTCATGAAAATAAATAAGTCATCATCATCAGGGCATTGGAAGGTGGACATATCAGGTTCAGAAGGTCAGGAATCAAATAAATGAAGCCACGAGGAGGTGGACATCATGTCAGATATACCAAGTTCAAAAGGGGAGTGGATCAAATTTTCTATTTCTTTAAGAAAAAATTCACTTTTTATTTTTTTATTGACATCATAAAAATGTAAAGAAGTCATTTCACACCTTAACCAATCATAAATTCAAAGAGGACTTTGTACAAGGGGCACAATGCTGGCTAGGGTGTGGGCTAGGAAACGAATGGCAATAAGGCTTAAAAGCGAAGTATGAAAGCAAAACCTCTAATGTGTGACGTGGACACCGGGCCTAGACGATGACCAAGCTGCCTACGTATCCCTATCTGGGGGAATCAGGTCAGATGTAGTTCAAACTGTGAAACATGTTGAATGTCTTCTTCAAACTTGATCAAATTCAAACTTATGTGTCAAAATTTGGCAATCATTTTTCGACCCCTTAAAAAAACGCTTCTTCAGCTTTATTTCTTTCTCCATATTCTTTTTTTGTAACATTTCTTATTCATTTTTTCTATATTACTTCTATATCAAATGATTATCCAGTTTCGCATCATCTCCTATGTTATCAAGAGTTTGGTTCCTACGAGAAATAACCCTCCATGTTAAATCCAACAGCAATACTGGGGACATAGGCACACATAAGGTGATTACCCACCCCAGGATTAGAATCATAGGCTTTTGAAAAGAAAGGCTAAGCTGGTAAGGTGCAGAACGGCAAACAAGTGGAAACATCAACCATAAGGTAACACGGTGACATGTGGTTTCCAAACAATGGCCTCCTATCACTAAGAATGCTCATAGACAGGAGACTGACGCAAACCTACATTCGTTCAAGGTTTTCCTTTTTCTTCTTCTTTTTTTCCCTATTTTTATTTTTAGATGCCCTTACTTTTGTCTAGACAATGCTTTTTAGGGTTTTTGCCTAGCAAGATTTTCTTTTTCAAGATAGATGGCCTATTTTAGGAGAGAGAGTGACAAGCTTAGAACAAGAGTAAGTCAACATCGATGTGACATCTCATTATCTTAAAGGGTGATAGAAATTGGCTCGAATCTGGTGAGTGATAGGGGTTAGTTAAGAAAAGAAGTTATAGCCTTTTCTTGATAGTCTCTTGACTTCTTACTCGAAGGCTCAAATTCAAAACCAAATTCTTCTATAACCTTTCAAAATTAAGTTTCAAAGAAACTAAAATTTTAAATTTTAAGCTTGAAAAGATAGTGACGATGATCCCCCGGATAGCAAAAAGAAGTGTCAATGTGATAGTCCATGTTGTTGCAAAAATTTGGCGACTGTCAAAGGCCCACAGTGGTGGGTAGCGCGACTATGCGTGTAACACCCCGAACGTTGGTACTTTCTAGCGAATTATTTTATTTCTTTAGCAATAGTTTTAATAAACAATATTTAGCGTTGATTACATTTAGCAGCACTTTTTATAAACAACATTTAGTATTGATTACATGAAAGAAATTATGGGCAACTTTTAGCAACAATTTTATATGCAAATTGTAACGCCGATTTACGTAAACGATATTTTATCAACAGCCTTAAGCGACAATTTTTTAAGCGGGGTACAATAGAAAATTTATGATAGTTAAAGAGGTTACTTGAAAATCTAATTTTATTAGCATTACTGAATAATAATAGTAGTAATAATAATAATAATAATCTGAATATATTTTAGCTAGTCAACCCTTTATTTTGGAAAGCTAAATTAACAGGGAATATTGGAGAGAATTGGCCAAAACTTGAGCAATTGGAATTTTAAATTGCATTTACGGTTACAAGCCAGAGAAAGAGAACGGAAGAAAGAGAGAAGAAAACACAGAGAAAGAGGAAAGAAAAGGAAGAGAAAGGGGTCTGGCGACGGTGAACTCCAGCGAACATAGTGAAGATTTTCGGTAAACCTTCTACCCACTTTTTCCTCAATTTAAATTCTTGGAACTTTAGTGTTGAATGGTGTATATAAATCTAAAATATGTTAGCGTTGGTAGACCTCCCTTTGTGTTTGTACAGGAAAGATGTGTATGTATTGTGTGTCATTATGGGTCGACTCTGTGGGCATACTGTGGGGTGATTAAGGGCTGAAATTTCAGCGGTGGTAGTGTGTGTCTGCATGAAAGAAAAAGAAAGAATAGGGGGTGCATGAGAGGGGTGAAGGAGTGGCCATGATAGTGAGTGATAGTGTGTTTGTATGAGAAGGGTGTGTTTGTTGCATGGAGGATGGGCTACAAGGCAGCTTGCCGTGTGGTGTTTGTGAGATTTTATTAGATGGGTCTTAAAAAGGGGAAGAAGATGGAAGGGTGTTTGTGTTTGTGTATGATGTGTGTGTGGGTGGGTGGGTGCGTGCGTGGGTGATGGAAGAGGAAGAAGGTTGCAAAACAACCATGAAACGAGGGCGGCTAGTGTATGTTTTGCTGGTGGAACAAGTGTGTGTTGGGGAAGGAGGGTTTGTGAGGAAGCAGGGCTGCACACAGAGAGGGGGAAAATACTGAGATTTCAAATAACTTAAAATTTCCGCTAAAAGAAATTTGATTCCAGCAGTTTATTTCCCAAGTAACTCATATTATTTTTGCATGACCTAGAACCTGGAATTTTTTGAGATTTTTTTGAGTTGGCGCGCGCTAAATGATTTTATCCGAACAAGGGTTTTTGGTGTATTTTTAAAATACTAAATCAAGTTATTAAATTCTGAAACTTTTACAATAATCTTAGTAGCTAAGATAGTGTATTTTCCAAAGTTTTTAAAGTCGTTTGCTAGTTTAAGCATTGTAAGTCGTGTAGCACTACGATATCGCGTAGTGCTTTAATATTACAATAGTTTACTAATCTATTTTCAAATGCCAATTTTAAACAGATTTATGCAAAGTACAAAAGTAAAACTCCCCTTATTTTTCTGAAACCTTCGACATATAATTTTTTGGAATTTTTCTGGGCATGCAAAGGGTCTAAATAATTTTATTTTGCAAACAGGTTTTCTGAATTATTAGTATAGAAAACAAAATAATTTTAGCTGAAAATTTTACAGTGATATGATCTTATGGAGACATTTGAACGTATAAAAATTTGCGGCATTCTGGTGCCGATTGATATATTTTTTATATAGGAACCTTAACGCTCAATTTAAGGAGCGGTATAGGGTTTCGAACGGAAAATTTTTAGAAAAGCCATTCTTATTTGAAAACCCCACCTCATTGTTTAAAAAGATGTTTTGAGTTATTTCTGGGGAGGTGTAATGGTACGTTAGGTGTCGGGGGTAAATTGATAATTTTACATAAGTCTACGAGTATTTTGGTAATTTCACTCATTTGGGAAAATATAGCACCTAGGCATAATTGAACGGTAATAAATAATATCCAAATAGTTTATTGTTTAGGTTCTCATAGATAAGAGTTATGGCAGACTTAGGAACAACAATCACTTATCTGTCTAGGTAAGTACTTCTGCCATGTTCTTTCGTATAACTATTTTCCAATATGTGTATGTACATGCGACTTTACCAAATGATAGTTTTAAAGTGTTCTGTTATACCTTTGCTTTTGTGAAATTGGTTTATGAGAAATTGAATTAAAATTGTCATGGTATGTGTTTTTTTTTTTTGAGAACTTTGTGTGAATTGTGGTACGGTGTTGAGAGGTTGATATTGGTTGCTATGCCCCATATCCACGGGAGAAAGTGAATTTCGAGTCTTGGCAACGAGACCATACGTTGACGCATAGTACTGTCGCATCGTGGTTCGCCCTTGCGTACATAATATTATTTATTCCGGGTGGAGGAGAGATTTTGAGTCCTAGTCAATGGGACCATACGCTGACCGCAGCACACCGTGCTAAGAGTTAGAATATCACTCCAAGTTTAATCACTGTTGTTATGCATTTATTTTGGAAGAGTTCTCTTGAAGCATGATTGGCCTTTATAAAGTATATATGTGTATAGTATTCTCTTTGAATTTGTTACTAATTTTAAAACGAAGAAACCAAGGCATGTTTTTATGAATCCTAAAACCTATTTTAGGGATATGGTATGTGTACTTACTGGACCCCAAGCTCATTTTTTATAAATATTTTCAGGTGACTAGTTAGATGAACCCGAGAACTATGAGAGTAACGAGGATGGAGTCGCAGGAGATGGTCGTTAGGGATTTAATTTAAGCCCTTTTAAAAAATTGTTAACAGTCGGATATAATTGTAGTACTATTGTGTTATGTTTTGAGAATTGTTCGGAGCTTAGGTATATATGAGATTTTTAGTGCTTTGTGTTGGTCATTCATGGAGAAAATCAATAGAGACATATTTGAGAGATCTGTAAGTATGATTTTAGAAGTCTTGTTAAGATGTTAGTTAAATGCATGATTATAGATTTGTATACAGAATGTAGTAAGGCCTGACAGAGCCCTGAGTGGATGTTCGAAAGGGCCGGCGGCTGGTCATGGATCTAGCTAACGGGCCTACCCGTGGGTTTGGGTCGTGACAGAAATGGTATCAGAGCATATGTGTATGATTCTAAAGACTCGTATCCAAGCGAACGAGTTGGGGTGGGGTAGGAAGGGAAAGGATCTTGACTATGTGAAAATTGGGATTTGTAATATGCTTTCATAATTTTGGTAATCGACTAAGTGTTTAACTTTAAATTAAGCGATACTGTATTAATAGAAGATATCTATGATATTTTTGTTGTGATAGGATTATGGCAGGTCAGAGCGAGGATAGCCTATCAATCGAGGTTAGTCAAATGCCATCTGAAGGATGCGAAGATTCTAACCAGGCATCCTACAATGAAAGCAAGAAACTAGGAAAGTGTCACAGGGAGGAGATGGTAGATTTGAAAGAGAGGATGATTCCACTAGAGAAAGAGATACAATGGCTAGAGTAGGAAATTAGGGTACTAGAGACCCAATTGGAGAGTATGAGGATCAACTACAGCTTTAACTGGGATCAAAGACAGAAAGACTACAACTACTATTTTGGGAAGAAACTTACAGAGCTACAGACTCGGTTGGGAGACGAAGATTCGGTAACTTTCTCTCGGGTTGAAATACAGCAGTGGATGCAGGAATAGGAACCTATATTGAACCAATAGACGATTACGATGGGGGAAGAGAGAGGAGGAGTAGTAGTTAGACTATGAGAATAAGCAGAGTGTTTATCTTTCCGTTGGACTCATTGTTTTGGAAAACTACCTTTTGAACCTTTGGAAATAAAGTAACACGGTAGATTAATACTTTCAATTTTATTATATTTGAGTCGTTTGTTATAAAAGCCATAGAATAAACGTAAATTATTAAATCACTTACACATTGCTTGGTTAAGGGAAGGGAACTATGTATAATAAATTACATCGAATCTAAGTATACCAAAAATAAAAAAAATTACTATTATGATAAATTCATTATGATTGGAAATGAAGAGTTCTTACGAGAGTTTCCTTATAGGTTGAAAAACAATGGCACGAAGGAATGGAGCTCAAGGTGAAGACGTGTTTAGGGTGGTGGAGGACCTTGCTAGGGTTGTGGAGCGCCATATAACCACAACTGAGGGCTCATGAATTGAGAAGTTTAAAAGGATAGACCCTCCTTCTCTGGTACCACTGATCCCTTCAAGGCTGAATCTTGGCTATCAAACTTAGGGGACATCTTCAAGATCCTGGGGTGAATCGAGAGACAGAAGGTTACCTTCACGACGTTCATGCTCAGAGACAAGGCCAATCAATGGTAGAAGGCTACCAAACAGGTAAAGGCTGATGAAGTAACGAATATGGAATAGGAAGGCTTTAAAGAATTATTTCTCGAGAAATACTTTCCTCGGACCGTAAAGGAACAACTGGAGATGGAATTCATACAGCTGGCCTAGGGGAACCGTTCGGTCAAACAATACGAGGCCGTGTTCACTCAGTTGTCTCGACACGCTACTCACTTGGTGGACACTGAAGCCAAGCGAGCAAGAAAATTTGAGAATGGACCGAGGCTCGATATATGGTCTCGCGTTTATACATTGAGGTTGGGGACTTAAGCAGAGGTGGTGGACAGAGCCCTAATCACGAAAATGACAGTGAAGACCTGTAAAGGATGCATGACCAGCAAAGGAAGAGGGCCAGAAAGAATGAGCCTCACGGGAACAGCATGTCCGAGGATACCTCCAAGCGCCCAAAACCCCAAGAAGTAAATAAAGAAGTGCAGCCTCAACGGTGAAATGAACAGAGATAGGGGTCCAGAAGTAGAGCGCCACCTCAGCAAAGGAATGAATTACCACCAAGCTATCAAGAGCGTTCTACGAATAGCATGGGGGAACTGAATGGCCCACAGACCTACCATAGGTGCAACCACTTTCATCCGGGCCGATCATGCCTATGGGGAACAAGGAAGTGTTTTACATGTGGTCAGGAGGGGCATCTAACCTGAAATTACCCTAGGGTGGGACCTCAAAACCAAGTGGCAAAGGATGCAATGAAGCCTAGAGGAACGACGAGAGTTTTTGCTATGACTTGACAGGATGCACAGGCTTCAGACTCGGTGGTAATTGGTACACTCCCTGTTTCTTTTATGTTTGCAAAAGTACTGTTTGATTCCGATTTTACTCATTCCTTTGCATTGGGTGCTTTTATTAAACATTTAGGCAAACGTTTAGAATCCTTAGAGGTTCTGTTATGCATTTCTACCCCAATAGGGGACTCAGTTGTTGTGGACCAAGTGGTCAACAGCTGCCCAGTCAGAATTATGGATAGAGAATTAGAGCCGAACTTAATTTGTTTAGATATGTTGGTGTTTGATGTTATATTGGGGATGGATTGGTTGGCGCATTTCATGCCTCCGTAGATTACTTCCATAAAAGAGTGATATTTAATATTCCAGATCAAGATCACGTGTTTTTCCAGGGGTATAGTATCACACGCCCTCCACGTATGGTTTTTGCCTTACAGAAACCGACTCTTTAGAAAAGGTTGTCATGGATACTTGACTTATGTAATAGACACCCAGCAAAAGGAGTATTTACAGGATATTTTGGTGGTAAGGGAGCTCCTCACATATAGCGACACCTTTAACTCGCCTAACCCAAACAGAGTCAAGTTTGAGTGGAACGAAGATTGTGAGAATAGCTTCTAAGAGTTGAAGAAGAGGCTTGTCACAACACCTATACTTACACTTCCAAGTGGGTCCGGTGGTTTTACAATTTATAGTGATGCCTCCCACAAGGGTCTAGGGTGCGTAATCATACAAAAATGGAAAGGTTATTGCATACGCCTCCAGACAGTTAAAACCATATGATAAGAATTACCCAACCTAGGACTTAGAGCTGGCGGTAGTGATTTTTGCCTTAAATATCTAAAGATTTTGGCCCTGTGAGATATTCACCGACCATAAAAGTCTGAAGTACATATTCACCCAAAGGAGTTAAACTGAGATAGAGGCGGTGGTTAGAACTACTAAAGGATTACGACCTCAATATCCAGTACCACCCAGGGAAGGCGAGCGTGGTTGCTGATGCACTTAGTAGAAAGTCATCTTTGTCAATGGTTACCCTAATTACAAGGCAGAGATACTTATTAGAAGATTTGAGGAAACTGGACTTGGATGTCAAGGTTCGAGGCTTAAACAAGGATCTTAAAAAGGGAGATTTTAGAAGAAGCTCACAGGTCAGGGTACTCGATCCATCCCGAGAGCACAAAAATGTAAAGAGATCTTCGAGAGACTTTTTGGTGGAGTAACATGAAGAGGGAGATTGCAGAGTTTGTGTCCAAATGCCTAGTATGCCAGCATGTGAAAGTAGAGGATCAGAGACCCACAGGGTCATTGCAGCCCTTACCGGTACTGGAATGGAAGTGGGAACACATAACTATGGATTTTATTTGTCGGACTACCTAAAACTTGTTCTGGACATGATGCCATTTGGTTAATAGTAGACCGACTGACAAAGTGTGCGCACTTCTTGCTTGTCCAGATGACCTATTCAAAGGACAAGTTGGCTACCACCTACATGAAGGAGATAGTACGCTTGCTTCCATACTAAGTTGTGAACTTCTCAAGATTCTTCTTCATTCATATTTTGAGGACTCAGGACAACAGCTAAATCTAGACAAATCAACTCTTATGGTTTATCCCAACTGTTCAGCTAGTCTGAAAGAATATGGTGCTCAGGCTCTGGGAGTTCAATCATCTACTAGATTTGGCTCATATCTTGGAACCACCTTGGATATAGTCACCCACCGAAAGGAATTCTTCAAAAACCTAGTTTGAGAATCCAGAATAGATGCTCCGAACGGTGAGGTCTGCTTTTAAACAAGGCTGGACAAGCGACTTTGATTCAATCAGTCCTCTCTTCATTGGTAACTTTCTATATGCAGGTCATACTCTTTCCAGAACATATATGTTAACAGGTTGCTCGGATTCTTAGCACCTTCTGGTGGAAGGGGGGGACAATTGGGCTTGTGCCCTCACCTAGTCAACTGGCTATCTCTCTGTAGTCCTAAAACCAAAAGAGGGTTAGGATTTCGGGCTACTCGACTCTTTAATCAGGCTTTATTAGCTAAAACCAGTTGGAGGATATTTACCTATCTCAAAAATACCGCCAAACACAATCTTTCTTTTTGGTGACTTTCTCTTGACATGTATCGATTGGCAAGTGGGTAATGGGGAAAGCATATATGGAGATATCGGTGGATACCATCCTTAGAACCCTCGGATCTTGTTAACTTCTGCACAGAGTCAACCCGTTGGAATTAACCTAACTGCTCACGCACAGTGGAACTCTACAATTCTCAACAGTCTGTTTTCCTTACATATAGTCCAAATAATCAAAAGTATTTATATATCCTCTACAGGTTATGGAGACCATCTATCATGGCATTTGAACCGGACAGGCGCTTTCAGTTAAATTTGACTACTATTCTGGATATGCATTGGAAATAACGAGGGCAGGTGCACATAACGTCTCTTTCAATGCAGGAGTGGCGATTCCTCCCTCGTGTCTGGACTCTGGAGTAACATCTGAAAACTATGAATAACAGCTAAATTCCAGATGATTCTGTGGCAATTGATGCTATATCACTTACCTACCCATTCCGTAATTCGGCGTAAGAACTATTCAGGATGACTTATGTATC
The DNA here is from genome assembly GCA_033070095.1 of Escallonia herrerae. Taxonomy (NCBI): domain Eukaryota; kingdom Viridiplantae; phylum Streptophyta; class Magnoliopsida; order Escalloniales; family Escalloniaceae; genus Escallonia; species Escallonia herrerae. Next base: position 19,576 of record JAVXUP010000989.1, on the reverse strand, counting down.
TTAGGAGAGTGAACTTTCGGCTCATCTCTTCCTCAGTTGCCTAGCATTGAGGATTGTGTGGTTTGGAACTAATCTCGGGATCCTCTCTTCTGAACCCAATAAGACTTGGTATTATTAAAAATGCCCAAAAAATATCATATTCGTAAAGCAGAAACATCTACTCACTCCTATGAACGTGAAAAGTCTCTCGGATTAGTCGATTCGGCTTGAAATTGTCAAGTAACCCCGACCATCCTTTGAAGAGTTGCTTATCAGTACTATTTAGACCATCTGGCTCGACAGAATTGAGTGTATCTTTAGGCATTCACCCTTTACACCCCATTTAATTATTCACCGGGCCAAATCATTACACCAAACCATTTCCGACGTTTTGACCAGTCCCCAATTACCCTATCCCCCAACATTTCTTAGTAATAGGCGTCCTTCTCCTCTCCTATCACTAACACCATTCCTTCGTATAGCTCTCCACTCAAACACCACCTGATGACACCCTTTGTACGTGCACATCACCTACTCGGGTGTGTCTAACTCAACTCGTGTTTGTCACGAGTTTCAAATCTATTAAGAAGTTAATCCAATTTTACAAATCAAAAGCCCTAATTTTTATTTCTGACCAAAAGAAAGGCCTGAAACAATATATGTTCTGGTTTAGGTTTTGTTTATGTTATTTTGGGCCATCTAGATTGGGCTTATAAAATAACTTGCTCATAAACAATTTTAGTTGTAAGTTGTTCAGTCATCTCGTTTTATAAAAACAAGCTCAATTTGTGTCCATACTCGGCTAGCTTATTTAATAAACAATCACGCAAAAGTATTTTTAGTAAACGAACAACGAGCTTGCTCACAAAATACTCAGTTTGCTTGCAGCCCTACCTCAATTTGTCTAGCTGATGGTAACAATACTCAATACGGCTCTATTATACTGGCTCTAATCCCTCCGTTTGAGTTGAACAACTCTAGAAAGGGAGGTGGTATTTGATCCTTTAGAATAGTTGTGGTACTGATGAAAGTTGATGTGGGAAAATTTTGCCATTTTATTTCAGGTATAGCTTGCAGAACCTTAAAACTTATAAAACACATGAGATTAAAACCTGAACAATCAAAACCGATCGAAAGAAAACGGGCTCAAAAGTGACTCTTCAAGCTCCCGAAAACCTCGATAGACGGCCTCCGTCTGGCTCTGCGGAAGGGCCAATCTCCGCACCTCAGTCATATATCTATTTAATCAAAATTGAATAGGATATTTGAGTTAAAATCACGATAAGACAAAAATGGACAAGAAGGAACCAACTTAACATTACCATATGTCAGCAAAAATCAGCAAAAGAAACTCAAGTGCGATCCTTTTTTTTAAAATCATGCCTAGCAAAGTGAGAAAATACTGGAAGCTTATAATGTAGCCAGCGGCAGATTTTTTGGCCAAGCACAAGAGTAAATGACTACCTTCTAGCAATAAAATTTTCAAACGTTGGCATATCAGCTTGAACCAGTACCACCAATCCAATGTTTTACCAGGACATAGCAGATCATTCGAGTGTTTGCTGGTAGCAATAGCACGCCTTAATAATAATAATCAGAGGGATTCATAGTCTACATCTCAGAATCTCTCATCAATTGTCTTAAGGTAATTTCACCAAAAAAGCACAAAGGAGCAACTATTGGCTTGTTCAAGCTTCTAATGTGAACTTAGATTAAGCTTTGACCAAACTTCATGTTCTGTATTGACCTTTGCACTGTGGTTTCAAGTAAGCACCAAACCTATTCGTCTACATGTTCAAAACACACGTCCAAAGCGCAATTCATTGGGTAGACTGTTAAGAAATCTTCCCTTGTTTGGATATTTTGCATCAATTAATTGAAGTTCATATTTTCTAATATGTTTTTCTAATATATGCCACCAACGAATCCACCGTAATTGTTCAGTCCGGATTGTTTGATAAGACATCAATAACAAGGCATGATAGCTTTCATGCTTTGTTATTCAAGGACCTGTAAAGGTGAAAAGAAAAATCTTGGAACTGTTGCAGGATAACGTTCTGTTTCTTCAGAAAGCATGACGGTAAAGCTAACAAGCGAACAGTTTCAGGAATACAGACCAAACAATACCACCATGTTCAATTTTTCTTGAAACTAAAAAAAAAAAAACAAAAGTATAAGAGATATTCTGAAAATGTGAAATGAAGCTAGCTAACCTGTTTGCTGCACTTGTGATCTCATCACGAACCCCTTGGTTGATAGCCGTTGTTTTTTCCACTGAAAATGTTCCACCAAGAATGAGAGATGCTCCAGTAGCACTTGTACCCATCCTCTGTGCAAAGACAGACATTGCCCATTCACGAAGTACTGCTAGCACTGATCTGAGAAGACGTAATTTTAGACTAGGTGATGGCAAAACTGCTCCACTGGATAAGAGCCGGTCATAAGTATTTAAAACAGGTTCTATTGCACCCTTGCAAGCAGCAAGAAGAGCCCTTGCAACATCCTCATCACCAACGGATTCAACCCCTGAAGCAGTTCGCTCCTGGAAGGCAAAATCAATTTAAACCACGATATAAAGAGAAACATGCTACTGGTGTAATAGCCCTGTTGATTTAGCAGCAAGCATCAAGCAAGTAGAACTGCTAAAAACACTTAAAACAAATGGCGGGGAAAGGAAGAGAAGTGACTCGTACCAATGCAGCCTTCTCAAGATGAAGACAGAGCGTATCTAAAGGTAAAACAGCTCCATCTCCAGGATAGACGTGAGAACCAATCCTCTTCAACACTGAACAGGCCTCTGCAATGCCACCCCTTGAAAGAGCTTGATCAATAAGTCTAGCCCAAGTCTCTCGTACAATGCTAGTATCAGCATCGCCAGAATAGCTTGCAAAATACAGCATTTCTAGACATACCTGAAAGCAGAAAAGAAACAGCAAAGAAGTTGGTCAGAATGAGCAAAGCCAGTACAATGCCAATCCAGAATTTTGATGGAAAAATTCATTTTCTACCAGAGACCCAAACTCACCGATATATATACCCACACAATGCCAATCCGGAATTCTATTAGACACAAAAATTCATTTTCTACCAGAGACTTACACCCACAAAGGTACATGCGCGCAGCGTGCACACAGAGAGCATACAATGCTAGAGAATGTATGAAGCATGGACTCGGGTGCGGGTGCGATTACGGGTGCCACATTGGTATACAGATATGGCATTTTTGAAAATTACAGGATAGGGATGACGCAGGGATACGACCAAAGCAAATACCGTACCGGAGGGCATTCCGGTTTTTCATAAAATGGTACGTACCGGTACCGTTTCGATACCGTCTCATATTATGCGACAACTTTTATATAAGTCACAAATAAGATTAGCGAAGCTCAAGTCAAATTTAGTACACCAAATACCCTTTCCTCTCGTTAAACACAAAAAGAAAATGGTGTCATTAGTTTTCATTAAGAACCTATGCCCAAAAAAAAAGCATTTCTACTTAAAACATCAAAATGTATTAAGCTAAACTTGTAAAAAGAAGAGAAGAAAAAGAACAAGGTAATGTAATAAAAGCGAAACAACAATATAATAGATAACATAAATGGTCCCCAGACATTTCCTTTGTTCTTCAAGCCCATCTATTCTCGTCGTCTCTGCATCTTCCCTTTCACATATTCTTTTTCATGCCAATCAGCCGAGTTTGACGCCAACCACCCAAAGCCACTAATTCCTCCAACTCTACTATCTCTTTTACCAATTTACCATACTACACAACAAATCAGCCCCACAACCACTAACACCATCGTCAGTTCATCGCCATCATCTAGTTTTCTCCGTTGTGTGAGTTATGGATTTCAGATCTGGAAGAACACATCACGATACAAATTTGTAATGGGTTTTTGATGGTTGGGCTGCAGAATAAGGGGTTATGGGGATAACACGTGAAAAAATGATTAGTTAGGCGGATCCAAGTAAATGGTGATGCGGAGGGGAAAGACACAAGGCTATCATGTTGTAAATGGGTACTCCGGCGACGATGGTAGCATCAAACCAATAGTTCCTGAACTTTTTGAAAAACTGGTAAAAAGTAGCGTATCTCGCCCGGTACCTGAGTTTCGTGCGATATGCAGAGTACCGGCCGATACCACCAATATTGGTCAGTATCAGGACTGGTACAAAACTTTGGGCCTTCCATACCAGTAGATTCCTAAAATGGTATGTACCAGTCGGTATTCTGGTACCAGTACGGAATTTACAACAGTGGATGTGACAAGTGTTGAATATACTTTTTAACAACGTAAATTTCGTTATAAATTTCCAATAAAAATAGGGATCACTAGTTGAATCTTAAGAAAGTGCATAAAAGGATATAAAGTGCATTTAACCATCTACAATACCACTAAATACATAATAACCACCACCAAATACAGCATATAGAAGTTGTATCAAATTTTCGGAAGTAGTTAAGTTCCAAAGGGGTATTGGGTGGAGGTGTAGAATTTTGGCTGTCATTCATATCTCCAAGTCCCAGCTGAATTATAAACACTATAAAGAAGAGAACTACACTGAGTACCAAAAGAAAACACCCGAGACCCCAACCCAAAAAAGTGGTCCACAACCCAAAAATAGCCTACAACACAGTGTACTAAGGCAAGAGTAATGAGAGAAAGTAGAGCTTGTATATAAGAAAATAAGAAAATCAGAAAATAGAGCAAAGGAGAACGGAAGACAAATCAGAAGACTCACCTACCCCTGATCTATGTTACATGGACTCTTCGGTTTGCGTGAAGTACCCGTGTCGGATACTCGACACTTGGACATGAGTATGGGATATTTGTCCGACACATCTTATAGGATATGACATTATCAATACTATACATAGTTTTTTGTTTAATTAGTTATTGCTTTGATAGGAGACAAGTTGTCAATTAAAAACAAGTGCATCACACAAAACACCTTTTTACCTTCGAAATAACTAAAAAGCAATAACAAATATGAACATTTTTTCGTATCCCAGTGTCTTAATATGCACATTTTCCCGTATCCCCGTGTCTTGCGTTTTCAAAATTAGACGAGTCCAACACTTGGACACGTATCCGATCCGGACACTCGTACCGAGTCCAATAGTCCATGTAACATAGCCCCTGATCGCTTGTCGTCATCGATCGTCGATGGTGGTTGCGCTCGTTGCGCCCAGTGCACACCCATGCTGCACCCAACTAGCAGCCGAACCCGATGTTGGTGCTTCATCCAATTTGGCGCACCTATGCTTCATAGCAGAGAACTTTATAATCTAAGGGAAACGCGTAGATAAGTAGTTAAAAAGTGAGTGTTCTTTAGACTTGAAGATCTAACATAAGGTCCGCGGAGACAAATGAGTAAATTAAGAATTCTAGCCCCAGTGGAGGTCAAAACATCAAGTGAAGTTTGATGAGAAAAACATTAGAGCATGCCTTTAATACAAGGACCTCCCTTCTCTTTCCTGACGGTACACTAACCTTCCCTATCAGAGTACAGCTATCTCGTTGACTAGGTTAACATGCCTCAGTAGATCACATGTTTGGCCACATCTGACATGTATATTACACATGTATAAGTGTTTCATATATCACACAGGTGTAACTGCTTTATACATCTAAAAGGCATGTATCTGCTAAAAGGCCATATTGGCCCCTTTTAATATCTAGCAATTTTCTCTCCTTCACACCTTGTTGGTAGTACACATATTAACACTAAGTTCAATCTATTAGTTCAAGGTCATCACATGTTATAGATTTTGAAGCATTAATCACATTGAGGATGAGTTGAAAAGATTAAGACAAAAAAATAACAATAGTACAAAGAGGACCATACATTAAATAACTTACTTCCACTTTCAATCATTCCACGTATTTCAATCCCTTGAACCAGGTAATGAATTATATAAAGTACAATTTGTGGGACCAAAGAAAAGTGAAGGGTAGAATACAGAAGCACCCCTTCAATTAATGGTCTGTAGCGACTCAGTCCCCAATATAATCTACCGGACAGACTAACCCCTTAGGTGTCGCTGGAGCCAGATATATAAGCAACCTACATTATCTTGCTGTCAAAAAATATATGTAAATCTGCACATGGTTATCATGTGCCACTTTTATGAATTTTAAGAGCAAAATGGCCATTCGTTGAACTTCCTCATTTCAATCACATCTGCCTTTCTCACTCGAGATTACAGTTGCGTTGGATCCATTGAGGAATATTACTAGCTAGCCCCTTCAATCTTCATACGCCAAATTCACGTGGAATAATGGCAAAAGTTTCACACTATGTATGTTCTATTTGAACATGGAATAGGATTTGCTATCATTTACATATTATCTCCCAGTAATTCATCAATTCTTCAAAGCATTCTAGTTACTTTTGCAATTCCCATAAACAGACACAAATTTCCCCAAATTCCTTCCAACCTATTTTCATATTTAAACTTCTCAATACTAGAAAAATAATGCCATTTTTTCACTCTCTGCAATTAGACACCCACACAATTTTCCCAAATTTCATCCCAATCCTTCAAGACATACATAACTTTCCCAGTATTTTCTCTTAATTTGTTCACAGATTTCTACAACCTTGTCAGAATCTTAGTTGCAGGAAACTCCTAATATGATGACGTTTCTCTCTCAGAAACTCGCTTTTGCGATCCCAAGTTTGGAACTCCATGGGATCTCGTCCCAAGCTAATATGGGAACTCGATCCCGTTAGCTGGATAGAGATGCATGGAACAAGTGAGAGGACACCTGAAAATCATGCAATATGGAGGTGCCAAACTACATTTTTAGTGCGAGGGCAACATTTCTCCTTGGGCTGACTTAGGTGTGAGATTAAAATGGGAAGGATTGAAGGAATATTCGATGACAGCAAAATCAACAGTTTCAGACTTGGTAAACGAGAATGAAACAAGAAGAGAGGACAGTGTGATATCAGAAACAAGAGGAGCCATTTGAAATTAGGCCAAACCTCAAGGGAGTGAATGTCACTAACCAAAAAGAATTGCTATGCCAAAGATGACTTCTATCAACAAACAGTCTCCTTCATTGATGCAAAAATGTAATGAGCTAGAGACGCGGTAATGGGTATTTAAGCCTTAGAGATGAAAGCAACCATGCATATAATTAATAAAAGCCAGAAGCTGATCGAAACGAATAGCAGAGACAGGAAGAATTAAGAAAGATGTACCTCCCAGAGCTCAAATGGAACCGCATATTCATTATACAATTGAGTGATGCTTTTCAAATCCAATGATAACTCCTTGGACTTTTCTTGCACAGCACGCATAAAATTGGCATCTTCAGACATGCCGGGCGTAGCCTCTAACCTAGAGGCAATAGTATCCAATTCCTCTTTGATCTTTACTTGAAACTGAAGAACAGCAAGCTTCCCTTCAAGCAAATCCAGCAATCCATTGTCCATGGCCACCCTGGAAGAACCCACCAGACCATCACTGTCACCTGCACTCTTTGCCTGCAGAACTGCATTACTCAGGTATTGGCGCCTGATATTGACAAAGTGAAAGGACACAGATTTTCAGAAAACAAGGGGGTAAATCTTAGTTCAGTGCAGACAGATTTGATTTAGCCTGACTTATAGTTGCTTCAGTTCAATTCATAGGCAGACTAGGTAAAAAAAAAACAACCAAATAGAATTTGAGACCTCTAAAGAATCTGACCCGAATATAGTCAACTCATAGTTTTCATCAAACAAGTAATTATGGTTTAGGCCATATAGAAAGGCTTTCTTCTCCACTAAGGTAAAGGAGTACAATTTCTCTCCAAAGGAATGTCGAGTAAGAAACACTCTGCCATAAGTAAAAAGGCCGGTGGAAGTTTGGCTGAGGCATTCAGCAACTACCACGCACATACATCTAGTGTAAAATTCTTTTATATGTTAATTTACTAGGTGGTTTGCATGTGGACTATGGCATAAATTTGAAACATGATGATGCAATGCACCCATTCTTGAAGTAGCGCGTGGGATGACAGATATTGCCAAAAGCAGTTTCAATGCTCTCCACCTCGTCAGTCCAGATTGGTCAGCTCGTCACTCCCACACACCCACACTCTTGACTCTCTTCAAGTCCATCTTTTAGGTTTTTCACCATTTTGCCTTGTGACCAAGTGGTTGCCAAATATCAGCAACGTTACAAAGATATCTCAGAGATACAGCCACTTGATGTACTTTATGTCTCATAAGCGACTTAAATATGCTTCTAGTTTGGTGGCTGCTGATACCAATCCCTTACAGTAACATATCACCCATGATTGCCGTAACTTATAACTGTTTTGCAGTTACAATGTTCCTTATACTAAACAGTGTAAATAGAAAAAATACTTCAGTCCTGGCAGTCATGCCTACGACTTCATTTCTTCACCTTTTTAATTTTTTATCTCCTTCTCTAAATTAACAAGTAGAGTGGTGCTAACGCCTTTCTTCTAGAAGTTCTGTGTTTGACATGGCTTTAGACATGAATGCGGCTCCAATTTCTATATCCAGGCAACTCAAGAGTCATTACAGAAAAGACAAAATTGATAATAACAAAGAAGTGACAATAATGACCTTTGTTCCAATGTTGGGATATCCTCCCAATCAGTGGATCGCCTTTCCGCCAGTCTTAACAATACATGAGCTGCAAGTACATGCTGGCGCTTCAAGACATAATAACGTGCCAAAAGCTCCAGATATTTTGCTTGATTAGAAGGAACAGGTCCTCCTGAATGACTCATTGGAGAAGCTGCTGATGTTACCGCAGAAACAGCCCGAACCTAAAAGCAAAACAATTGCAAATGAATTCACACATTTTTACAAATATGTCCAAGGTTCTAACAAAGACATCATGCAAGTTTGGAATCGTTGGCAGTATAGGAAACTAACTTCAGTCTTACTAAAATAACTTTAACAAAACGATTCGTTAGAATCACCAAGATCAAAGAAAAGAAAGAAAACCTCTTTTACAGGTTCACGACCAGCAGTTTGCAGAAAAGGCACCAAATCAGGGCCTCCGTATTCCAGCAATTCATTTTCAAGACCTAAATCTATCAATGTCCGGTACAGATACTCATGAAAAACTCTATCAGATGATTGAACACCAAGCTGAACAATCTGGCTTATATATCTTTTCCGAGAGGCTTGATCAAGGGGAGATTGCGCAGAAGGTCTGATTGGAGACCCAAATTCCTTCCGTGAAGCGCCACCTTTCAAAGCACGCAAAGCACTGGTAACAATCTCATAGCACTGCTCACGCAGAGCAAGTGCGTGTTGCCTAATTCCTGCATCTATTTGCTCATTAAAAGCATCACCAGTAGGGTCAAGAGCCTGGGCCTTTTGAAGAGGTAAACGAACCACAGCTTCATAAAATCTGTAATTTTCCTCTTATGTGAAAATTAGAGGGAACATTAACTTCAGGAATGCATATGGAAGGCAACAGTAAAAAAACGATGAACATACCGCAAGTCCTCAAAGTGTTTGCAAACAGTTCGCAGATCCGCAGACTCTGGAACTCTACTCAAGTAATTGAAGGCCTCTCTAGCAAGTTTTTGCCTCTCCTCGGTATCAGCAGCAGCAGCAGCTCTTTCAAGACATTCCACAGCTAAGTAGAATTTGTGATCAGACTCCTTGTAATAGCTTGGACAACACTCCTGTAGTCTACCACTGATATCATCAACTGTTCCCCTTCCATCAGGACCAGTGTAGTACTGAAGGAATGGATGCAATTCAATGTGAGAAGAAGATCCATAATGGCACCAAAATATGCTAGAGAGCCCAAAATATGCTTGTAAAAATTCTCTTTAGGTGTATTTCTCTCAAAACAAAAGCTGCTTTCTGTGGTAAAGAGTATTACTAATATCAAATTGTGATGTACCTCCATTAGAGCTGATATAAGCATTGTTGCAAGCCGATCACCTTCCTCAGAACACACTAGCTGATGAAATGTCAACTGAACTAACGCCTGCCTCGTATTCACGTCAAAGCCCTGAACTAAGCGCGTTACAAGATGCTGCGAAAGAAGTTGGAGCAAGAATAGAGCTTCACCAGATCTGAGGAGCAGTTGCCTGATACACTCCATTGCTCTAACCTGTAGCGATTACGTCAACAGGTTTGCCATACCTTCAACATACGCAAATACAAATAATTGTACATATAAAACAAACACAGGATTGCAAGCACAACGTACCTCCATGGCAGCTAGTTCAGCAGGACTGCATGGAAGACGCTGTCTTTTATTTGATGTGCCACCTTCATTGGAGTCAACACTTCGAGCATAGGGCGCGAATAGATTACATATCATACTCCTGTCACCAGCACCCAGATCTGAACCTGATCCCATCAGAATTGAACCTGTCAAGTCTCCTAAGCCAGCAACACAACCGTAGAGTCCCCTTCTTTGATTCCTTCTAGACCTTAAAAACTTCTCCAGAGAACGAATTTTATCTTCAAGGATTTGCATTGCCCCAACAGAGAGTCTGCATACAACTACTCCATTTTCAGGCATAGCATCAGAACCTATGCCACTTTTTGTAACAAAAACAGGAAGCTCCCACACAGGCAAAAGTAACCTTGATGAGCACAAGCAGAGACCTTCATGAGCACCTGAAAACACAGGCTCAGCCTCTTGAACAACCTGCCCCATACTAAACCCACCAGCTGCAGTTCTAGTATTAGATAACGCACCACTACCTTCTAGTTGAGGTACTCCAACAAGTCTAGGGTCCTCAAAAGCCTCCGCTGCCTTCCCAGCGGCAACATTGCTAATGGGGTTTTCAGCATTGGCTACCCTAGCAGCCAGCATTAAACACATTGCAGCTGCCTCTCCTGCGCCAAAACGACTGAAAAAATCCTCTAGTATTGATCTTGGCAAGTTAGACTCTAACAAACGCCTCAAGATATCAACTGGTCTGTTGAAAACTACTTCCATCATGCCCATAGTACTAAACGCAACAATTTTCCTTCTTGGTAATATATGTTGAGTTGGAAGGTCACCTCTTGCCCAGAGTTTCACGGACAACTTTTCAGAGGATTCCATGGAATTATCAAATCCGCAGAACTCCAAATGCGAGTAGAGTGACTGCACCACGGTTGCTGTATCTGGTTGGGGTAACACATCAGCCACAAAGAGCATTCTGCCTTCAATTGGTAAGGAAGATACAGATTCCCTTAATGCCCTAGAACTCCGCAAACCTGACCCCGAACTACCAGATGAAGTTGATTGCATGCTAGAATCCCTATTCACGAAGAGAAGGGAACTCGCAGTTGATGGAGATGAATCAGACAAAACAAGAGCCCCAGCAGAATAATATGCTGATTCTATTTTCAGTGAAAGGTCTTCATTCTGAGATCTACCAGCAAGGGCTCCAATTGCAAGCCCACCACCGACACCCAGAGGAGGAGAAGGCCTGGTTGTGACAACCTTTAAGCAGCTTGGTTTCTGATAATTAGCACGGAATCCACCCAAACTACCAACAGTTCCATTGTTTCCACTAGATGGAGCGGTCGAAAGGTACAACCTTCTGCCATCAGATAAAACAGCAACAAGATGAAGCCACTTCGATTCTAACGTAGATAGAGGTGAGATGGAAACTATGGTTGTTTTTGCTGATCGAGAAGCAGCTCTTGATCCTGCTGGCTGTCTACCACCATAATGTGGATCCCTCTGATTAATCAAATTTCTGTCCTCAGCCACCTTCTTAAGAGGTCCATCCCCATTTGAGCCTAGCACAAAGACTTGAATCTTCATCTCTTCTGTACGGGCATATAAAATATGTCTCTCGTTATCAACAACCATTTCTACAATGGGGTCAATCGCTCCGAATTTGAATAAATTTGGTACGACCCACCTGAATTAGGAATGATATACAAGGCCGTCTAAAATTAGAAGCAAAATGAAGCTCTTGAGATTAAAGTTCTAAAAAGCAGTTGCAGGATTATTCACTGGTATGGTTTTAAAGCACTATTCAAATATCTGGACTGCATCCTGATTTTTGAGAAATGACAGAATTTTAGAGCACAGGAGTAAAACAGATGGACGAAATCTATACCTTAATGCTTGACACTTGAAAAAACTTATAACACCATAAGATACCTTGAGATGACACTTCCCACACCTGCAGTTAGGCAAACTTTACGGCAGCGTTTATTCCAGCCGGAGCCAGTCGTGTATTGCAATTCATACACGTGGCCGTCACGGCCAGCCAAGAAAACATGACCTCTATCAGTGCAAGTAATACATGTCATAGTCACTCCATCAGATGGTATTGAATACTCTGGCAGAGGCTGCAGCGAAACCTCTGCACATGGATCACTTCCATCACCCATTCCTGAGCAGCATACTCCAACAAGAATCAGCTGATCACAATAGAAGGCAAAAGTTCCATTAACCTGCCTGCCATGATAAATGCTAGCGCAGGATATTGATTGAAATTAATTGGATGATGAAATTATTTTCTGCTTTTACACAATTATTATGCTAAAGTTAACATAGAACATCCAAAATTTTCAAGAAAGAGAGGAAAACAGAATTTGACTGTCATCGAAGAATCACGAATCATATCCACGCACAATAAAGATGAAGACCAAAACCTACAAAAAGACAAAACATATATTGAACTTAAAAAAGAAAAAAGAAGCACCTATAGTCAAACTACTCAACAAGTTGAAGGGCTTAATAGGTACTAATCAACAAGCAAATGTAGTTTAAAAGAGATAGCAACTTAAGATGGTATCAGAATTCTGCTTGGGCAAGGTCTTAGGCTCAATTCTTCCCCCTTGCAATTCGTCTTTCGAAATATTGTAGCGATTTGCACTCAATTGTTAGTGCACTTGGTGATGGTGCAACTTGATTTGGTTCTCATTGATGTGTCTCCACGTTCAATCAGATGGGTGAAGTTATTTTTAACATTAATGGGATTTCTTCGAAGGAGCCACTTCAGATTTTGAAGAGCCTCCCGCCTTGCGGGTACTAGGGACGGTTGATGTACACACCCTTAGCTCCACTATTGGAGGTTGTTACCGCAGTTTTTCGGAAACGTGACCTAAGGTCTCAAATCACAATTGAGCAACTTTACCACGGTGCTACTCTCACCCATTCCCCCACCCCAACCAGAAAAAGAAGTACAAAAACGAAGAAGATTGAGGGAAGCGTTGCTTGTGATTGAACAAGAAGTCGGGGATATAGAAGAGGGAGAACAAACAAAGAAGAACCTACGTTCCTCACTCTTAGTTGCACAAAGCGTGGCTGGGAGTGGGAGCGGCTGCGAGTTCCAGCAAGGCTTCGTTGCTGGTATAGTGGGTTTTAGGGTGGGAGCAGGTGCGAGGTTCGGGGTAGAAGCGTCACTAGAACCGGAATATCTTGCAAGTAAGATGTCATTCAAAATTGGTTCAATGCTGACTGTCATTGACCACAAAAATAATACTTGATTCTCAAGTTGTTAAGATCATGAATTGTAAGACCGACAACGGGCGAATCTGACACACTGACGTGTATCTCCAAATTGACAAATCCAATCAGGACACCGACACAGAGTCCATGTAACATAGCTGCCTACTGGAAATTCAAATTTTACTTACCGGTGAAGGTACATCACTTGTGCACATACTGGCTTAATCTACCCAATGTCCTTGTAAAGTTAAAAAGCCAATGTGGACATTGCTAGCGCCTTTTGACTTGTTATGCTTCCTTTGCGCATAGATAATCTGAGGCAATTATGTCCTTGTGTTATATATTGCAGACTTTGCTTGAATTTGTGCATGCTATCTTGTGGGACTGAATGCGGGTGAAACTGCATCTCACCCGGCAAGAATTGGGTAATCCACCTCTTTTTTGGATGCAACCAAATAAATAGCAGAAAGTTTGCAGGGTTCAAAAGGTAGGGGGCCTAATATAGTCAGCATCTCAAAAGAGATAACGCTGTTCCAGGAATGACCCCTTGTCGTTTACTTGGCAGAACCAGCCTTGAGCCATCAAAGCACGCCTTTCACTTGATAAGACGCAACCCATACACAATATATGTTGTATACGAAAGGTAAAACATCACACCAGTAAAAGCGGCTGACCCGTTGAACCGGTCCTCTAGACGGTTGGATGCTGTTCGGTTCTGACCTAGGGAAAATACTGAAACCATCCACAAAAATTTATTGCAATGATGCAGTTGATGTGTGTAGAAGGTTCTTTTTTTTGTGCAGAGGGGCATCGTCCAAAATAACTTCTCACATTGATAGCAATTGAAACAAACTTAGAAAGCAGTGAAATCATTATTGCACAAGGAAACTAATTAAGGGGTTTGTTGCTACCTCGACAGGAGTTGCCAAGACTAATAGATACTGGATAGCCTCAATAAAGACACCAGATTTAGCTTTGGCCAGGCCGACGGCACAGATAGCTTGTTCCTCCCCACTATATTCAGGACATTGACCATCCCTAATCACAGGAATGCAAGACATAAAACGAGGAAGGTAATCAAGAACTTGTCAATATATCGAGAGACGAAAGCGATCCAGCAATTTTCAAGGGATAAAGAGATGAAAGAAATCAAGCAATCTTCAAAATACATATTGGTGATTTTACAACAAAGCCGTCCAACTTCTTTATTTTTATTGAAGTGATTAAATGCCGAAAATAATCTAGACTGGTCCTCTTTAGTCGATATTTTGAGTAATAAGCGACCACCTTCTCAAGGTTAAAATTAAGTCTCATCATATAATTCATGTCAGTAGTCAAGTTCAAGCCCCCCAAAATGACTTCTAGGGAAGTAAAGAAGACTCAAACCACTACTACCAGATCTTTGGGACCTATTCAGAACCTATGAACTATCAGCTCCGTAGACTTGGAAAACAAGATGAAAGTATGAAATTGCAAAAAAGCTATAACGTGACTAAGAAAATATTTGAAGACAAAGGAAAGTTGACATGACTGCTCTTGATATGGTAATATCTCAAGTATTATGTCCCATACTGAAATAACTTTTGAGGTCACCCAAATGTAAGCTACAGTTTACCTAATAGTATCAAATCAACTAAGCCATTTTATTAAGCATTTGTAAGCTTTTAACGACTAAGAGAGTGGCTCGGTTAGCTTTAGACTAACCCACAAATTTGTGGCTTAAATGAGGAAAAAGAAAAACATAAGAGAACCATTTCCAATGTGTACGTCCGTTTCCTTAAGGATTCGGAAGTTTGAGAAGTAGGCCTTCTTTCAGTTTATTACACAACTTATAAGCTGTATATGATTATACAGTATAAAAAGGATGTACACGCGCGCACACACTATATGTATGCGACCCTATTAGTTAAAGGTCAAAATTAATATGATATAAGTCTGATTTTAACCTCAAACTGCTAAGGGCATGACAGATGAAATTTTCAACAATCTGGATAAAATTAAGACGACGACAATTTGGCGACTTTAATAGAGGGTTTCACCGACAAAAGAGTCACTATCTAATTTTCATGAAATAATGAAAACTCAAAGTTGACTCTTCAAACATAATTGCATCATATGGCATGCTAAAACCCTAGGCTTGAACTCAGGAATTAAGCTATATAAGGAAGGTGTTAGGCACTCCATCTCACTTACAGTTTCATATTGCCGAGTCAGTTTATTATCATGCTCTTAAAGAAAAACATAAATAACAGGTGACAAGCTTAAAATGACATGACGAGTAAAAGAGAACACATTAGAACTTATCAAAATCGATTCCAAATCAAGAACAGGGCCTGGATTGCCTACATACCCAACGTGGTATTACAGAACTCTGTAGGGATGGGGTTCGAGTTTTGTACTCGGATTTGGTATGAAGGAACCCTTAGGAAAACAAGGGTCCTCTAACACCAAATAACAAGCACAATATTAAAATCACAGGGAAGGGAATTTGAGCAATTATACTCCAGTAATCATCAAGACAATTATATGATATTGATCCCATAGCATGCTTGACACCAATAATAACGGTAAAACCCCACCAGAGCATATAGATCACTAACAAGTTATATCTAAGTAGCACGGCATGGACACCGCATCCGACACCGATGACGGGGACACCCGACACCACAATTTCCAAAATCACAGATTTTGGACACCGCAGGACACAGCTAAATATCTGTATGTATATATTACATAAGGCATGTTTATATAAGTTTCAAGCACATTCTGCCCTCATGAAAAAGTAAAATACCAACTAACAGACCATAAATTCCTGTCATACTTGGAATCAAGTTACTATAGTTAATACAGTAGTGCAAGATCCCATAAAATCAAGCCAAAAAGAAAAGATAAAAGGCTTTTGTCTCTCCACCAAGATTTAATCAACGTCACTGCCTCAACACGTTTATTGTCCTCCGGACCTCCATCGCCAACCCCTTCCATGCGCACCCTTATCAAGTGAGAGATTCGTCTTCTATGTTAGATTGCCTTCGTCAAAGAGCCTCATCTCCCTCCAGTTCTTTTCCAATTCAATCTACATGCAAAAAAGCAACCTGAACTTCCCCTAACGTTCCATTACAACCATCAATTAACTTTAGAATTTGCAGTTTTGCCCTGTAGCTTTCGGACACTTCTGCGCAAGGTGTCCGACATGGTGTCGGCTAACTAAAATAAATAAAAATAACCAAACACCGCCGACAGGTGTTCGACACATGTCCGGAGGTGTCCAAGGGGCGTCCGGCTGTCAGTAGATGTAGGACACGATACCTCGACCCAAAAGACGTGTCGTGCTTCCTAGAATTATACCAATCAAATCACAAAGTAAATTGACAAGAAATAATCAAAGATAAATCCCAGATCATGCAACTACATGGTTAGATATTACCCTTGGCGAGAAATTTCTATGTAACCCTGATGTAGAGGTTGATTTTGTGTCAAAGACTGGAAAACATATTTTAGTAGATTAGAAAAAGCTGCTTTTTGACCTTGGATGACATCTAATGGATTTGGCCCCTTACTTAAAGTTGTAGCCCTTAAAAAGCTACGGAATTTAGGCATTTGATTTCCCTAAATTAAATATTGTATGAGAAAGTTATGGGCGTTTGAAGTTCTGGTTGGTGCTGAATGTGGTAAGCCAGAATTTAGGGTCTTTTATGGCAATTTTCGTAGCGAGAGATTAACGAGGTTGAAAGCTTATAAGTTCCTCCCCGTAAAATGAACCAAAGGCCTCAATTTATAGCCTTGAAGTGTTTGAGGCTAAGAAAACTGACTTTAAATGTAAAAAGACCTAAACACCCTCAAAACTGCCAAAACCTAAGGCTATTGTATCGAACTCTGCAGATGGATCAACTTTGGATGCTTGGTTCTCTCTCATACCAAGTCTGTCTTAGGCCTACTCAATATCAATGGAAAGCTTTGGAAGCCTAGTTTTACGTGAAATTAAGATCACTTTTGAAACATATAGTATAGCTCGAGATATTCAAGAAAGACTAAAGGTGTTTCAGATTGGGAACAAGCTTTGTAATCCCTTTTATCTCAGTTGATTCTTATTCATTAGGCTCATGATATGTCCATGAAAAGCTTACTTAAAGATATTTCTAATTATGTAAAGAAATTATATTCTTCAAGTTCAGCAAACTATGATTCACCAAAGTGGTCTGTTGTGCACAAGAAATCGACTCCTACCAAGCATAGAAATCCAAGACAAGCATAAATCATGATCTAAAACCATAAAAACATACTGCAACACACTATAAACATATCAAAATGTAAAGATGATGATGATGATGAGTTAATATAAACATGCAAAAATAACCCAAAGATGTATGCGACAATGCAAACATGGGGTGTCAACAGACAGGCTAGCAAACACTTAAAAAGAGAATAAGAGAGAATATCATATTTAGAGATTTGAAACAGCATTAACTGAAACCTATTTGAACATGCTCTAATAGATACTTATGATTATCAATCATGGATTGATGCACATCTCAATCCAATATCTGTTGAACGATTCAACCCCGCAAATTAGAGAGGGGGAGGGGGAGAGGGAGAGGAGAGAGAGAGAGTATTAAAAGGGACGAGTGAAAATTCTCAAGTCTGAAGCATATTACAAGGGCTTATGTTATAAACTCAGCAAGTTAGCCACCAACATATAGTCTCCTCGCACCTACTACGTGCACCAGAGAAATTTGCCGTTTACAACGGTTATTTCCTGGCTTTGTCTTTTATCTCTCAAAGTAAACTGCCAATTGCTTCATGCTTCCAGCAATCAATGCCTCACTGAACCTATCTCCCCTCCTAGTTCCATTTCGTGTTTCAATTAAGAAAGAGACTCTAACTTGCTATTGCAGCTGACACAACACGCAGTTCCATCATCTACTACAATATCCTGTTTTGAAAGAGCACCACAGAAATTCAATGCTTCTATCGCGTTTTCTTGGGTAGAAATTGCAACATCGTGTCCTGCTTCTCAATATTAAAACAAAAGAAAGAAGATAAAAACACACAGTGCAGCGGGGTTCGGATCAAATAGTAGAATGGTCACAATTTGATTTTATAATGATGCAAACATGCAGTATGGAACTTAAGCCAATGCCCTCATATTCCAATTCTGCCAGCTCAAATACAAATGGCAGACGGCCCAGACCATAATCCTTCCCTACAACTATAAAAATAAACTATCAAATCCTTAACCAGCAATCATGGTTCTCACCACTTATCAAATCGCCAAAGAAAAATGGAGTTATCCACCGACGCCCATGCTCTTCGTATCTCAGGAAAAATTCCACATAAAGCAGTTCCTTCGCCACCAGCTGCGTTGTATCTGTCAATGAGGACAGGAGGCAACTCCCAAGTATCCACCACTTCAACCAAAGGAGGCCACTGCAATGCACATAAAAAAGATGACTGAGCAAATATATGCATTTTCAAGCAACAAAAGCTCATTACAAGCAGCCTAAGATTACAGAAGGATATTCAGGCCTGTAAATCTTAAACTTTTAAAGGTAACAGACCAGTTATTCCATGCATTATTCTATACAATGATTTGGTATCTTAATTACGATTGCATACGCAGGGAGAGATTGATGAGATGTTAATAATAAAATAAGAGTAGGCTGAGTATTGTGGAAGCATGCTTACACAGTGTTGTGAGATCAAACATTTTATAGCACCCAGCATGGCTCGTGATGCTATATTATCCTGAATGTTGGGCAACTAAGAAGAACCACAGGCCTACAATGAGTGTAACTAAAATGCCCATGATTGGATGTATGAAAAGACATAAAAGCATGGATACATAAAAAAAAAACTGAGGATATCACAAGAGGGTGGGGGAACATCAATTAAGAAGAAGAAGATAAAGAATGAGTTCTATCAACTATAAAGTTGATGAGGTAAGATGTAGGGGTAGACCGAGCATAACCTAGAAGTAACAAGAGATGATTCTTTGCTATAAATACACCATAAAGCATGCGTTAGGATACGGGAGCTTAGAAGAACAGAATTCGTTTAGCAGATCCTGATTGGTTGAAAACAAATGGTTTAGTTGACTTGAGCAAAGTCGAAATAATGAACGACATCAACGTCCTACACCAATCTATTATGCGTACAAACAATCAACTTGTTTATACACAGGTAAAAGTAGGTTAA